>JAJIYU010000991.1:0-40710 GCA_030144865.1 Tinospora cordifolia
TTTAAACATTGTTACCTAACAATTTTACTTAAGTTTTACTGTTTTTAAGAAATTTGAGTTTCGATTACAAAGTTAATTACAAACTTGAGTTGAACGTTTTGATAAAACCTCGAACCAACAAAAGATTGGGATTTAATTAGCACAAACAAGTTCTTATTCCTTGAGGACGATATCCGGTCTTACCGGTATTACTACTACGATCCTGTACACTTGCGGGATTGTCAACAATACCCCTTGTCATGTGTATTCAAGAATCCAAGTGGTAGAAATTAAAAATTGGAATGTTTAATATGTTTTATAAGCTACTGTTGTTAACTGTTAGACTCACTGTTGCAACAATGCCGGCAGAAATCAGTTTGAGACAAGATTTGGAGCTATATTTGGAGCACCTAAAGGCACCCATTCTGACTGAAACCAGAGGCGTTTAGATCTCAAAGTAGAGGTTCCAGAAAGGTATAAAGATCTTACCTTGAGCCTTTGTGTATATGATTTTCTATACTTACAAATATGCTATGCTTGTTAGAGTGCTAGGACTTAGAATAATTTCATGTGTTCCTTTAAAATGCAACAGAGAGATTAATAGAATGATAGGCATTATTTTTTTTATCACATGCTACTGATTCAAACTATTTTTGATGAATGAATGTTTTATGACCTACATATTGCAATTAGAAACAAGAAATGTCCCATATAATTGTGGTTTAATGGGAGAATGAATACTAGGAAGATAGTGGAAATTATGAACCCAAAAACTTCCTATAATTTGGCTGAAACTTTTGAGATGAAATTAACTGACCAAACCTTGGTAGTTTGAGCTAAAATTTGGTGAGAGATCCCTAAGTATGTCTAAAATATGACTACCAAATTTCAGAGCATTCTGATATAGATAAGTGGGTCAATTTAGGCAAACAGTTACTGCCTGTCAAGGGTATATAGGATTTTTACAGTCTCTGTTATCACACCTAGAAACCCTAGTAAATGATGACCAAAAATCATGAAATAAAATTCTGGAAGAAGTTTTGGTAGTCTAGATAAAATCTGGAAGGTTTCGCATAAATTCGACTTATGGATTGATCGCAGAAAAATCGGCAAGTTTGCTGCACAAGGGAGCCAAGAACACAAAATTTGACTAAGTGTTGGAATTTGGGGGTTTTGACCAATTTTGATCCAAATGACCTATTTTGACCCAATTTGGGCACAAATTGACCAAGAGTGACTAAGATGGGCACATTGACTAGAGATGACCAGGGTTGACCAGGTTTGACAGATTGATCAAAATGGCTCGGGTCGATCGAAACTAAGTAAAAATAGTGAGATTAGACATTGGGCCACTGTATAGGTAGAACTGAGTTTGAGTTATGATTGATGCAGATTCGAGAGAGTATTGCGGGATTGGGCTGGTTGTTGACAGGACATCGGTGCGCAGGACCCGAGGTGAATAGTCTGATTTAGGTGTTTTCAGTGACTTTTATTCATTGCATAAAAACTTGTGTGAAATGACATATTTTAAGTGGTTTCACTTGATTTAGATACATCTGATTGATTTCGAGATGTGTAGATGTACACCAGTAGTGAGACCATAAGCTCGAGGACCAAGCGTCGGGGTTAGGGTACTTGATGTGATTGAGGTTAGACTTGATGTTTGAGTGCGGGGTTAGGGCATATGATCAGTGCGCCTAGCTTTCGACTCGCTTGAGTCATGGCACTCGAGGACCGAACGTGGGGTTAGGGTATTCGCGGAGTACGCCTAGCTTGGGACCTGCTTGAGTGGCCAATACGCTGACTCAGCACCTGCTCGAGCGATGACCATAGGTTGGGTTTGTTGAGTTAACCTGGCCTGGATATGTTTTTAACTGCCATTGATTTGAGATGTTTTCTAAAACTGTTGCACTGTTTATAACTGTTTTCATGCTATTCCATGCTTTCGAATGCCATACCATCTTTACTGCTCATGCATACATGCATTGTTTTGGAACACTAGTTACAGATGACATGCTGATCTTTCTAGTCAGTGAGCCACGTTGATTTTAGGCTCACTACTCTATCATGATTTCAGGTTCTACAGCGGTTGATAAAGGGAAGGGCGTTGTAATCGCCTAGTTCCCTTGACGATTCCTGTCCCTGCTTCTTTTGGTCTTTGATTTAAGGTTGGTCATTACTGTATTAATGTAAATGGTTAGACTTGTATTTTGGACTAGACAAATGTGTAATGAAATGCTTCCGCTTTGATGTTGCCTACTTTTTCTTTTGAGTGTTCTAGTTATTCTGATATCGTCTGATTGTATGAGATTTAAAAAGGGCTTAATAGTGGTCGGGCGAACTCGACTTGGTGAGATGGTTCGTTAGGCCATTATGCTGGTCGAGCCACCCTTGGCTTAGAGAAGGGGTCTCGACAAGAGTACTACATATGAGGGGATTTGGGTAGATTTAATTATAGGTTGTAACCTATTTGCATTCTCTTATGGTAGATTCTTTCTTATCTCTCATAGATGTAGGTGATATGCCAGGCCATGTTAAATTTGTATATTCTTGCGTTTGAGTTGGTTTGCATTTGTTTGAATTGTAGATTATTTAGTTTGTGTACTTTCTTTAATTGGCTTCCGCTTCTGCTGTGCGCAACATATTATTCCTATTCATTATTGTGGTAACATTAAGATCTCATCTACATTTTTGCTCAAAGATGTTTTGTTTGTGCCACAATTCAAGTTCAATTTGCTCTTTGTAAGTACTCTCACGACTAATTCACATTAAACTATGGTGTTTGATTATGATTCTTTCATGATTTAGGACTCTCTTAGCAAGAAGATGATTGACAAGGATAAAAGGGTTACTGATCTTCATATTCTGAATAAAGAACTACAGCTTCCTTGTCTCGCCAATCTAGTTTCCATTGTTTTAGTTTCCAAAGGACATGCTAATGTTTGGCATAATCATTTAGGCCACTTATTTGATAAGGCATTGTTGTTGCTAAAGGAGGTATTGCATTGTGATTGTAATGATAACTTTAAGCCACGTGCTACATGTCATCTAGCCAAAAAGAAATGACTGCCTTTTATTTCCAATACTCAATTTTTTGAAATCCTCTTTTGGTTTGATTCACTGTGATATTTGGGGCCCCTTTCATGTTAGAACTCATAGTGCTCACAAAAATTTTGTTACAATTGTAGATGATACCTCAAGTTTTACTTGGGTCTTTTTTTTAAAGAATAAATCTGATGTTGCCATCGTTTTGTCTCGATCCTTTATCATGGTTGAGACTCAGTTCAACTATAATGTTAAGTGTATTCGATCAAATAATAATAGGGAGTTATGTCTTACAAATTTCTTAGCTAAGAAAGGGATTTTGCATCAGTTCTACTATGTTGAGAGACCACGGCAAAAAATTCAATTGTTGAAAGAAAGCATTAACATTTGCTTAATGTTGCTCAAGGTTTTTTTTCCCCATCACCTCTTCCTAGTCATTTTTGGAGTGTGTGTCTTTTAATTGCAACATTCTTGATTAATTGAATTCCATCTCCTAATCATCATAATAAATCTCATGATAATCTTCTTTTTAATTCCTCATTCAATTACAATCAACTCTGTGGGTTTGGTTGTCCTGCCTTTGCTTCAACATTGCCTTCTCAATGTAATAAACTTAGCCTTCATGCATGTCTATTTGTCCTTTTTGGATATAATGTTGGTTTTAAAGGATATAAACTTCTTGATATTAATTCCAAGTAAGCGTTTGTTTCTCAAGATGTTGTTTTCCATGAACATATTTTGCTTTTTCACTCTATTCCTTTTTTAATGTTGTTCTTAATCCATTTCCTGAGGTTTTTTGCCTCTTTCATTTCCTAATCTTTCTCATTTGTCTCATCCATCCCCTTCCACTACTATTTCTACTTTAGTTTTTGACGTTTTAGTTCCACTCACTGATAATTTAATCCATGTTGTTAGTAATATGCCTATTACTAATTCAATTCCACTAGTTAAATATTCTTCATTACCTAATCTGTGCCATTTTTCTCGAAAAACAAAACCACCTTCATATTTGACATTTTCATTGTAATCTTTTCTTACATAATTTTTTTATCAAAAACTTCTATTCCTTATCTTCTTTCCAATATTATTTCTTATGACTCTCTTTTTCCTACAACAAAAACTTTTGTTTTCAATGTTTCTATAACCGATGAGCTTTCCTTCCATCAGCCAGTTGTGGTCCATTCTCAATGGAGAGATGCATTGATCAAAGAATTGAAAGCCATGGAATCTAACTTGGCATGGTCTGTGTAGAGATTTATGCTGTGAAATACATACACAAAGGCGTAAATAATGGAAGAAAAAGAACACACAAAAATTTATGTGGTTTGTTGAAAATCTAACTACTCCATGGGAGATGAAGAAATCTATTAATTTAGAGAAAAAGTTTACACTACTCAATTTCTTCTCTAGTTTTTCTATCTCTTCTATATGAATTTCTACCTCTTTACCCCATTATATAGAGTCTTCTACTTAGTATCCTATTTAGAATTAGAAAACTTCTAATTCAATTTCCTATTCTAACTAGAAGTCTGAAACAAATAGGAAACTGATATATATTAGGATACAAGTCAAAAAAGAAATTCATAAAAAATGAAAACACTTTGTAGGCCCACAAGAGTCCGAGACACACACACACACACACACACACACACACACACACACACACACATATGTGTGTGTGTGTGTGTGTGTGTGTGTGTGTGTGTGTGTGTGTGTGTGTCTGTGTGGAGATTGCTATATATATATAGCAATCTCCACCTTGACGAGGACCACCACAAGCCCCTATTCGATCTTCAACATTTCTTCCCAAACACCTCAAGGCGCTTATCATTCTAGGATATTGATCAAGTTCAAGCAATGCTCAAACTTGACCATTGGGACTGTCTTTGTTAGCATATCTGCCAGATTATCATTGGTACTGATCTTCTGTAAGGAAATCTCACTTTCTTCAATAACTCACAAAAAAATTAGAATGAGCATCAATATGCTTGGTCTTGGCATGATGCACTTGGTTCTTAACCAAGTGAATGACACTTAGACTATTGCAATGAACTGGTACACTTTTCAGGATAATTCCCATATCACCAATCAAACCTCAGAGCCACAAAGCTTTCTTCACAGCCTTTGTCACTACCATGGACTCTCCCTCAGTAGTAGATAAAGCAATTGTAGTATACAATATATACCTCCAACTAATAGGACAACGTGTCAAAGTAAACACGTAACTTGTAGTGGAATGTCGCTTTTGTAAGTCACTAGCATAATCAGAATCCACATATCCATTGATAAGTGAACATGTGCCACTGTTTGACTAAAAAACCAATCCTACATCCAGTGTCCCTCGAAGATACCGCAACAAGCATTTCACAGCTTGCCAATGTTATTTTCCAAGATTTTTCATATGTCTATTAACAACACTCATTACATGTGAAATGTTTGGCTTAGTGCATACCATAACATACATTAAGCTACCCACTACACTAGCATATGGAACATAACTCATGTACTCACATTCCTCATTAGTGGTTGGAGACATTTGCAGAAAGTAAAAAATGAGCAGCCAATGGATTACTCATTGGTTTAGAGTTCTCCATTCCAAACCTTGAAAGCACTTTCTCCAAGTACTTTCTCTATGACAAAATTAACTTGCCCTTGAGTCTGTTGATATATTAGCCTATTGATTTCATTTATGCTCTAAGCAACAATTAGCATATCATCAACATACAAGAGTAAATAAACGTAAAAGCCATCAAAAAGCCTCAAAAGGTAGACACAACTATCGTACTTATTCCTTGTGTATCCATCCCTGATCATGAATGTATCAAACTTTTTTTACCATTGCCTAGGTAACTGTTTTAGCCCATATAAGGACTTCTTCAGTTTGCCCACATGATCACTTTTAATAGCCTCAAAGCCATTGGGCTGCTTCATATAAATTGTCTCATCCAAATCACCATGTAAGAAAGCTGTCTTAACATCTAGTTGCTCCAACTCTTAAGCCAAACAATGCAACTAATGCTTATAATACTCTGATAGAAGTGTGCTTCACAATAGGAGAAAACATCTCATTGTAGTCCACCCCTTCTTTATGAGCAGACCCTTTGGCAACTGACCTTGCCTTATATCTCACACTATCTGATTCTAGATGACCGTCTTTTCTAGAATATACCCATTCACACCCAATAGCTCGTTGACCCTTATGTAACTCTACTAGATCCCAAGTTTGGTTCTTCATCAATGAGTCCATCTCATCTTGCATAGCTTCTTTCCATCTTTTAGAACAACAGTTACTCATTGCCTCCTTGAAAGTAGAAGGATCATCTCCATACACTATCAATGCATGTGTTCGTTGCATAACATACTAATATATTTTATATACATTTTGCATTAGTTAGACAGGAAATAAGACATTTATTCATAATTAGATGCATGATCATTTTTATATTAGTATTGCATGTATTTATGTATTTTAAGAATTTTAATATAGTTTTTATCATTCATATTTGTGATTTAATGTTCGAGAAAATATTATCAGTTATTTGTGCAGATTTAGAATAATTAGAAATAGGTATAATAGCGTACTGTACAAGACACAATCATCAACTATACAAAGTCCAAAGCAATTAAAATGGAGGCCCAAAACAAGCCCATTCAACATTGCAACAACCCACAGTTCAACATTGCAATATGTGCGCATGAAGAAAAAACATGAAATAAAGGCAAAATCGTGAATGTGATGTATGAAGCATTGTTGGATTGGCGTGAATAAAATGGCAAAGGATGAATTTAAACAAAGAAAACACATGGCTCGACTAGAATAAATTAGGGGTAAAGAATTGTGCTTAATTCATAATGGCATGAGCTTGTAAATAAAAGGGAAAAATAAGGGCAAAATTGGAAGAAGAAAAAGATAAGAGCGAAAGAAATGTGAATGGGATTGCATTTGTGTAAATTTGAGCAATGTGAAAAAGGAACATGGACCAGTTTTTGAACTTGTTTTGGTGGACTGCTGCATGGTTAATTTGGGCATTGGTGGACCGCTGCGTTGTGAACCCTTTTTTAACGGTTTTGCGATTAGGTCTGGGTTAGTTTGCAATTAGGGTTTTTATTTTTTATGTAAACATTATAAATAGTTAGAGAACAATTGATTTCATTGATTCTTTGAGTTTTGAAGCAATTAGATGACCATTGAGAGCAGAGAATAGAAGAGACCAAAATTGAAGAACAAGAATTGAAGAACAAGATCAAAGCCTAGTCTAATATGATCTTTACTTTATTTAATTCTTTTTTTGACACTCTCTTAAATATGTCTGGCTAAATATTTTAATTTCGAGGATGTATGTAATACTTTGAAAACTCTGTATTTAATTAAATGAAATTTAAGATCAATTTAGTGAAATTGGGTGCAAAATAAAATCGCGCTCATTTTGGGGCTAAATTTGGTAGGTTTCCAAAAGTCTCATTTAGTGACCCTTAGGGACCCAAAACAACTTGAAACAAAGTAAGGTGACATGAACCAACTAATTGGACAACATATCCAAAAATTAAAACAATTAGTCAAGATTAGGGTTTTCATTTGCTAAATGCCCTTCAAGAAGGGGTCCAAATTAGAAAGAATGAGCATTTAGAATACTTTGCTGAATCGAAATGACCCAAAACAAAATGGGATGACATAAACTAACAAAATAAATAATATATCCAAAAATTAGGACAATTGGCCAAGATCTGAATTTTTATTTCATAGTGCCTTCAGTCGGTTCTAAATAAGGAAAGTAAATAAAAACCAATTTAGTCAAACCATATATTGAAATTCTTAATTTTTTTTATATGATTCCAAAACCATAGTATAAAGACCATAATTCTTTGTGAACAATGAGATATTAACTTTTGTTAAATTATCATGGACCCATAAATAGTGATGATGTTAGCATGACATAAGCATACACCTCTAAAGCATGTGCAAGTCACATGCGTGAAACACCATGATCATGTACACCCCCTCACCCTACCCAAAACTCCATGGGATGTTTCCTTTATTTGAATTCATGAAAAATGATCTCATGTTCCGTGCAAATAATTCAATACACCACACCTATGAGAAGTTTTCCCATGGTTAAAAACTAAGACAAGTGATCCCATGTACCAAGATAAATGATCAAGTGTACCCGTGCATCCTAAAAACTTCTACATCATGTGTGTGTGCTCTACATGTGCAAATTCCAAATTAAGAGAGTTTCCTAGGACTCTTAAGACCTTGATCTTGTATCCCTCAAGTCTGATCATGTACTCACTAGCTACCTTTGCTCAAGGAAACAATTCCCTAATAAAAAACGCCAAAATTAGAAGTGTTTCTATGCATGTTTGTGTGATGACCAAGCCGAAAACAAGCAAAGGAAAGTTGCTAAGTGCCCCAATATGATTCTATATGGATGTCCCAGAATTAGAACATAATCTAGACCCATTTTGTGTTCACACTTGGTTAGGAAACAAAATTGTGCTCATATCTTTGGAAATAGGAATCCTAGTGCGCCCACTTGCCCAACCATGAACACACTTGCCCAAACCATTCAAAAACATCCTAGATATGTATAGAAAGGTTCTCTTGTGTTCTTACCCATCAAGTCGCCCCTTGTGTTCTTGAAAATCTATATAAACCCTCCTAGTTGCTCTCATTCTTCTCATCCCAAAGCAAGAGTTGAAATCATCCTCTTTGCTTGTTCTAGCCTTCTTCTTGGCAACCCCTTCTCACCTTCTTTGTTATTGCTTTCAATTTCAGTTAGAAGTTAGGATTTGTAGTTTTCTTTTATTGTTCTTGAAGTTCTGAAAGTGATAGATAAGGGGAACCCCTGCCGGATTCAACAAGAAACTCGAATTAAGGTCGAGGAGATTTCTAGAACTTCTACCTTGCTATTTTGAATTTCTAGCATATTCATGCTTGTGTAGTTTTAGATTTCAACATGTTTAATATAAGTTTTTAGCATATTTAATCATGTTTTAATTTCAGTTTAGCATATTTGCATGTTTTAATTATCCATCAGATCATGTCATGCTTAGATTCCATGTTTAGGCTTACTTTAAAGTTTCAAGCATGCTATATGATGCTTCATGTTTTCTTGATTGTTTAAAATTTTGAAATTTTATATTCTGAATTTGTTTCATGAATATGTGACTTTAAATATGAGAAAGTGAAGATAAGAATCACGTGTTGTCATAGTAACCCATACGAGTGCTATGGGTGTTCTTAACACATGCTTGGAGTGTGTGGTTGCAAAGTGCAACTAAGAGATACTTGGTATATAGCATCCAATGAAAAGTAACAAAGAAGTGTGTTTCCACCCTAAAGAGGGATATTTAAATTAAGAAAATCAAGGGAGTAGAACCCCTTTCAGTCATAAAGTCAACTTGAAACCAACTTGTTGTGTGAAACATTTAATGTATGAAAGTGTGTGAAATTGGATGTGTTAGTGATTTGAATTAGTAAGTTAGTTGTTTGATGAATGATGCACTGGGCTATGTGCTCGCCCCTCTCTTTTTAACATTTTCAAGAAATTGAATATGATGGGAAAGGAAATTTGGTAGTAGCTATGTTTAGAAAGCTTCTATTTTCTTTTATTCAATGTACGGGCATGTTCCCAAGTTTTGTTTTATTAGACTTCTGCTGAATTTATATTTTTAATTAAAGAGTTTTGTACTCAAGTTTATGACTTAATTTAAGAATGTAGGTTTCTTTATTTTATTTGAATAAATAAAGAGTTTGAAGTATTCAGTAATATCTTGAAAATTCAGTACCAAATGAAACAAAATTCAAGGTCTATTTAGTGAAATTTGAGTGCAAAATGAAATCGAGCTTGTTTCAAGGCTAAATTTGGCAGGTTTTAAAACTCTCATTTAGTGACCTTTAAGAATTCAAAATCACTTGTAATGAAGCAAAGGACTTGAACTAGACAATTGAACAACATATCCAAAAATTAGCTCAATTAGTCAAGATTAGGGCTCTTATTTTGCCAAAACACCTTTAGGGGTTTAAATTAGGAAAAAAAATGAAATTTAGGGTACTTCAAGGATTCAGAATGACCTGAAATTCCATGGAATGACATAAATTAACAAGACACATAAAATATCCAAAAATTGAGACAATTGGCCAAGATTCGTGTAAAGTACTTTTAGTGGGCTCTAAATAAGAAAGGTTTCTATGAAAAAATGCCTTGGGCCAAACCAAGGGATGAGGGCGTTCTTCTAGCTCTACCTTAAAATTTGTGTCTTGATCATGTGATTCCAAAACTATATGTTATACACTTAAATTCCTAGTGGTTAGGAAGATATTAAATTTTATTAAATTCATGTGAACCCATGAAGGCATGATTACCCAAAGCATGTGCAAGTCACATGGGTGGAACACCATGATCGGGTGTACCCCACCCTATTCAACCACCATAGGACGTCTTCCCTTATTTGATTCCATAAATCATGATCCAATGTACCACACAAGTGATTCAATACACCACACATTTGGGACGTCCCACCTAGGATTTGGAAATCCATGAAGATTGATTCCATGCACCAAGCTAGTGATCATCTGCTCCATGCCTCACCTAAGCAAACCGGTCAATCCATGCACATGTGTGTGCGCACACATGTGAATTAACCTAATTAGAAAGGTTTGAAATCTGAATTGATGCTCATAAAACCCTAGTTATCTCACACTCACAAGAGAGAATAACAAATGGAAACTTTCCGCTCCCATTTTGGCGCCTAAATTGAGTGATTCTCATATATGGGACGCCACCCTTGGGTTTAAACCAAATTGGAGAGTTTTCTTAAGCTTAGATATGAATATTAGACTATGTTATAGTGTCCCCTCAAGACTGATAGCATACTCCCTATGCCCAACGTCGAAAGAAGAAAGATTTCCATTATACACTAAGAGTGATGCCAAACAAAGGAAATGGTCAAAGGAAAGATTCTTGCTCAAATGTACTTGCCAAACTAGACTAGAAACTTGCTATGCTCACTGGATCCAGTCCCAACTGATATTTGTATTATTTTAAGTCTGAAAATATTCTTTGATATTAATTAAGAAATTTAATAGAGAATCAAATCATGGCTCATAAGAGAATTGACAAGTTTAGTGATCTTTGTGCACACTTACCATATCTCTCCTTTAGTGTTTGGAAACTTGCTCAAACCTTGAGAACTGCCCTAGCTGCCCAAGAACTGCCCAAGGACGTCCCATATGCTCATGAGCAACTAAAAATACCCCCGCTAAGATGCACACAATCCCTCATTCCAAGAACAAGAGAGATTCCTAATATAATGCTCTCAAAGTTCTTGTTCTTTTATTTTCGTTTTCTTTTGTGTAAAGGTGAGAGAATTTTAGTTCCAGCATTTAGTGATTAGTAGAAAGTTGTTTTGCTAAGATTCGAAGTGCTAAAACGAAGGGAACCTCCACTGAAATTTGGGGAAGACATCTTATCTAAGGTGGAAGTTGCTTTCTTAAACACTCTTTTCACTTCTATTTTTCAGTATTTGGGTATGTTTAAGTTTTGATGAATATTCAAGATCATGCATTTATGATGCTTATTTCATATTAGTATCATACTTAGGAGTTATTCTAAAGTTTAATGCATTATATTGTATGGTGAGTGAATTGTTTTGCAATTTATTAAATTCTGAAATTTATTTCCAGCTTGTTCTTATATTCTGAAATTTTATTTATATTTCATGAATGTGGGATTTAAGATGAGAAGATGGTGATACAAACCACATACCATCATAGTAGACACATGGTTGCTATGTGTGCTCTCTTCTTATGATTAGTTCATAAGGTTTGTAATACTTAAGTGATTGGTTGGTGGGTTAGAGTTCCTAAGTCCAAAGTCCAATGAAAATGGCTAAGAAATGTCATATTTCACTCTAAGGAGTTACTTACTTGAGAGCATCAAGGGTTGGAAAACTCTTTTGGTCTAAGTTACAACTTTACATAATTTTGATGCTTGAAACGCCTAATTTTTTAAAGTATTTGAATTATGGATGTGTTAGTGATTTAAATATGAAAATAGTTGTTTAAGATTCACAGAGCTCAGTGCTCACCCTTTTTAACATTTTTTAAGAAATTGAATATGCAAGGACTTGAGGCATCTCTTTGATTTTATTTGAAAATTTCCATGTAGGACATGTTTGCCTAGTTTTGTTATGAATTCCACTGTAATTGTTTTTAATTAGTTAAGTGTTTTTCTCCTTATAAATTAATAAAGATTAGAATTTCCTTTTATATCTTATTATGTGGCCTTGTTTAGTTTTTATATTAAGGTATGGGATATTGGAAATAGAAAGTCAAGTGCATGTCACTTGTAAAGTAACACCGGACTCGGCCTGCCTTGTGGTTAAGTCCACTCTTTCAAAAACTGTTTCAATAGTAGTTAAGTCTAAACACTCATAGTAAAGTATACGGGGGTTGGGGTGTTACATATTCCTTTTTTCACTTGTATTGCACTTGTTGAATTAAATATTAAGCACAATGAAAAGTGTATTTATGAGAGATTTTAGTAAGTGTTGGAACAAAGGAATTAAGATGCAAGTTGTGTACTTGTAAATGTAACAAAGGACCCAACCCACCTTGTGGTTGAGCTTAAACCTGTTTCTAGGTGGTTGGGGTGTTACAATGTAATTTAGATTATAGAATCCTTTGATTTTTGTTTTAATTAATCTATTTCAAGGTATTGTTTTATATTCTATGTGCTTATTGCTTTTTACTGATTGACCACTTATGAACTAATTTCAGATTATTGAACTAACTTGGGAGAGAGGTTCAATAATTGGATAATCAGAATATAGACCTATCAAAATCATTTGACCAAGAGGTTGTTGATTTGATAGGAGGTTGCCCATGATTTTGGAATTTAATGCATTAATTTATTAACTATATGCCACGAGAGGGGATATTAGGTAATATAATTAATAGGATTGAGGCACCTTGAGAGAGCGTTTTGATTATTAATGCTATAACCTATAAAAACAAAATTTAGATTAATTGAAATAAAGATTAAATGTGAACACATGATATTTTACTATTGTAAAATCTTAATTAATATAATTTTCAATTTAATATTCATCTATTTACAAATCGCTTTTGATTTAATTTAAGTTCTTAATATTCAATTCAGTTTTGAGCCTTAATAAAGTTGATATTGAAATTAAATTGGGATTTGAAATTATTAATCACATACTATTCCTAGAGGATGATATTTTGGTATTTCACCGTATATTACTATTGCGATCCTGTACACTTGCAGTGATCTCAACAAGTTTTTGGCACCGTTGCTGAGAAACAATTTTGATAATCTTAGAAACAATTGAAATTTGTTAAATTTTAATTAAAATAATTTTTTTGTTTATTCTTTATTAGTTTATTTAACTATTTTATTTATTTTACTTTATTTCAATTTAGTTTATTTTTTATTATTTTTTAATTCATTATTATTTTATTATTCTAGTTTTTCTTATTTTAATTTTCTTATTATTTAATCCGTTTGCTCGCTACACTTGATCTATTGTCTTTGCTTGTAGTGTTTCAGGTTGTTAATGAGCAAAGACTCAACAGAGTTGAGTGACCTAGACTGGTTGAAAACACTTCGACAATTTTAACTAGAATTTCGAGGCTATAGATCTGATATGACTGAGAGTAATAGATCTGCAGTTGACATTGATGGTGAAGCACCACTCCAAGACTTTTTCAAGCTTGTGCTCAATAATAATTATTCTGGAATTGCTCGCATACCCATCAATGCCAGCAACTTTGAGTTGAAGCCTTCTTTGATCATTATGGTGCAGCAACAATAGTTTGGGGGTTTGGCCAATAAAGATCCTACGACACATCTGAACTCGTTCATGGAAATTTGTGATATTGTCAAGATGAATGGTGTAACTTGAAGATCAGTTAAGATTGAAGCTTTTTCATTTCTCTTTGAGGAACAAAGTGAGGACATGGCTGTAGGCGCTCTTACATGGTAGCATCACCACTTGGGAAGAGATGAGACATAAATTCATGCAAAAATATCTCACTCCTACCAAGGTTCATCAACTTAGGGGTGAAATCAGTTTGTTTAAGCAATCAGACTTCGAGTCCCTTTGTGAAGCATGGGAGAGATTTAAGGAGTTATTGCGAAGATGCCCACAGCATGGTTATCTCCCTTGGCTCTAGATTTAGATGTTTTATAGTGGTTGGACACCACCTCCCAAAGCTTTGATGGATTCAGCAATGGGAGGTTCTTTGATGGGAAAATCTACTACAAAGGCCACTCATCTCATTGAAGATATGGCAGCTAACGCCTATGGCTATGGAACAGAGAGAGGTTCAATAAGAAAAGGGTAGATTACATGAGGTTACAACTCTAAAGTTGCAGATAACTTCTATGATGCACCGGATGAATGCATTGACTGAGAAATTTGGTAATGACCAGTTTCAACCACAACAAAATCAATCTATTGTGGCCATAGCTGAAGCTCACAAGGCATCCCTCGCTCAAGAAGCATCTATAGAGTAGCTCAATGTACTTAACCATTTCACTAACTTTCAAGGGCAGCAACAAATGAACAATGTGCCTCCATATTATCATCTGGGGATCCGTCAGCATGAAAACTTCTCATATGCTAATAACATAAACGTTGAGTAGAACCTACTTGAAAAGAAACCATCTATGAAAGACAAACTAGATGATATCATGAATATGCAGGCTCGGTTCTTTAAAGAATTGACTAATAGAATAGTTCTTTAAAGAATTGACTAATAGAATAGTTCTTTAAAGAATTGACTAGTAGAATAGATCAAAATGATGACAGAGTCTCAGGTTTGGAAATACAAATGGGAAATATGAATGCAATTGTGAAGAACCTTGATACTCAGATAGGACAGATAGCCCAAACATTCTCCAGTCAGTAGTGAAGTTCTTTTCCTAGTGCAACTCAAGTAAATCCTAAAGAAAGCTATCAAACCATATTTACTAGAAATGGGAGAGAAGTCCAGAGCCCGGCCATTCCATCCTGCCCTCTTATGCTAGTTGATGGACCTATCCATTCTAAAGGGCCTATTCTTACAGAGCCAACTGATCCAACACCTATTGATGATGAAAAGAAGAAGGTTAGACATCTCAGCATCACTATTTAAGGTAACAAATACCTTAAGCCTCCTCCGTTACCTTTTTCGCAGAGGTTTTATAAGAAGCAAATAGATCATGAGACTATGTGGTTGACAAAGGAGTGCAGTGATATAATACAAAGAAACCTGCCTTAGAAGTTGAAAGATCCATGGAGTTTCACTATTTCGTGCAGCATAGGCACTAAAATCTTTGAGAAAGCTCTTTGTGACTTGGGGGCTAATATAAATCCCATGGCACTTTCAGTATACTGACGGTTGGGCCTATTAGAGATCAAGTCAACCAGTTTTACTATTTAGCTTGTAGACTGTTCTATTACTTATCCACGAGGAATTATTGACGATGTGCTCATCAAAGTGGATAAGTTTATCTTTCCAGCTGACTTTGTTCTTCTTGATATGGAAGAACACGGGATGATACCATTAATTCTTGGGCGACCATTCTTAGCTACTAGTCTAGCCTTAATAGATGTCACCATGGGAGAGCTCACACTGAGAATGAATGAAAACCAAGTTGTCTTCAACATCTATCGCTTATTGAAGCCCCTTATTGAAGTGCGAGAATGCAAGCAAGTACCAATTGGCTCTAAGATAGAGATTGCAAAGCCCAAACCTCTGGATATTCAAGTTAATGATGATGATTCTACTAACGGGGAGGTCTTACAAGCACATTGGAAATAGAAATATGCTACTACAGAGCTACATGATGCTGATGATACTTAGAGAATTCTTATGCAGCAGTAACATCACCCATGCCTAAAGTGTAAGCAACCACTAGATATTATGAAGCAAGAGTTACTCAAAGCCAAAGTGTTTGCGAGGATCAACAAATTGGGCTTCGTTTAACCTGTATCCATATCAAGCTGATGACGTTAAACATAGCACTTAGTGGGATGCAACCCACTGGTTTTTGTTTTTCATTTATTTTATTTATTTACTTAGGGTTTAATTTATTTTCTAGGTATGCATGCACATTAGTTTAGTAAAAAAAATAATTTTGCATGTAATTTAGTTAGAGATTTTATCATATATGTCTTCTTTTTGTTCCATGTAAGTTTATATGTGCGGATGTCCGTGCTTCAGCTTATTTTCCTCCATATATGCGTCAGAGTGCAGTGTGCTCTTGAGGGCAAGGCGTTGTTTACATTTGGAGGTGTGTATTGAAGAAAATCTTCTTCAATTTGAGATTATTTTTTCGTTATAGTACATATTCTGTGTGCATTAATGATTCTTAACTGCACATATTCTTGGGGATATCATATACATAGTTATTATTGAAATTCTTTCATGACATTTAGATATCAGAATTATTCATTTATTTAATACATGAGCATATAGAGCATATTGGTGTCAATTAGGCTAGATCCATACCATATTTTTGAAAATTTTCAGTGAGTGACCTATGCAATTGAAAATTCTTCTAGTGTGATGAGATAAAGAACTAGGATACTTTTAAATAGTCTGTGTGCTTGGTTTGTTCAAAATTTGACCTTGATAGATCTCTGTAGTCTTATGTAAATTGAGAATCTGAAACTAAAGAAAGTGAAGAGTAGAAACCTAACCACAAGTGAAAAAAAATTTTCACAGACTCTTGATATAATCAAATTTATCTTGAACATTACTTAGGAATGACTTTAGGAGGGAAATGATGTAGACCATCTTTGTTTGAGTTTTAGCCTAAAGGTCGGTCCCAACATTTATAATCCTTTGCAACCAATCTTGAGTGTTGTAGCCTATTTTCTTGTTATGAACTTAAACATTATACATAAACACTTTATCCTTTTATGAATATCTCAATTGAACCTATTTCTGTGCACTCATAGTTTTAATATTTCTTATTTGATGATGTGAAAGAAGGAGGGGATGCTAACATTGAAATATATATGTTTTTGATTTTTGTTTTTGCTTTTTGATTTTGGTTTAATAGAAAAAAAGAAAAAGAAAACGAAAAAAGTTATATATTTGTTTGTTATTTCAGTATTATCAATGAACGTTGAGCTTCCTACTTTTGTATGAGTGTACATGTAGATACAAATTAAAATACATGTAATGAAATAAGTTTGGGGGAGCTGTGAAGATAAGGTTGTGAGCATGAATGAAGATAAAAAGGGATTGAACATAAAAGATCAAGCTACAAGAGAAAATCAAAGAAAATTGGTTGTTATTATTGCTATGAGTGTATACTTGAATCAAATTTAAATTTCTATTACACTTGTACCTTGAGCCAGGCCGCGTTACAACCTAGAAAGAAAGACCACTGATCCTGATTATAGTTTGAACTGAGTAGAAGATAGATGGAAGAGAGAGTTGAAAGGGTTTGTGTACTTAGTTATTAGGAGAGGATTTTTATGAGTGGGATGGTAACTACAATTCACCTACAACGTCTAGGAGAATTGAGATACTAATAGATGAGAAGGTGAAGTTGAGGAAGAATGGAGGGTAGACTGAAAATTTAGACAACTTGAATGGTCCAAAGGAAGTGTTAATGAGTCAAAGACTATAGGAATGGAGGATTGAGGTTACAACGATGAGTGAAAAACCAAATTAATTCTATATGATATGGGTGTGTTAGTTTTTGAGTTGAGTCATTATTCGGAGACGAACAATAGCTTAAGTTTGGGGTATTTGTTAGGGTTTAGTATACTAATAATATTATATATATATATATTTTATATACATTTTGCATTAGTTAGATAGAAAATAGGACATATTTATTTATTAGACGCATGATCATTTATATTAGTATTGCATATATTTATGTATTTTGAGAATTTTAATATAATTTTTATCTTTCATATTTGTGATTTAATGTCTGAGAAAAAATTATCAATTATTTATGCAGGTTTATAATAATTAAAAACAGGTATAATGTTGTACTTTAGAAGACACAATCATCAAGTGTACAAAGCCCAGAGCAATTAAAGTGGAGGCCCAAACAAGCCCATTCAACATTGCAACATGTGTGCATGACGAAAAAGCATGAAATAATGGCAAAATCGTGAATATGGTGCATGAAGCAATGTTTAACCGGCATGAATAAAATGGCAAAGGGTGTATTAACAAAGAAAACACATGGCTCGATTGGAATAAATTCGGGGGTAAAGACTTGTGCTTAATTCACAATGGCATGAGCTTGTAAATAAAGGAAAAAGAAAGGGCAAAATTTGAAGGAGAAGAAGACAAAAGCAACAATGTGCATGGAACCAAATTGGTGTAAATTTGAGCAATGTGAAAAGGAACATGGACTGGTTTGTGAACCCGTTTTGGTGAACCGTTGCATGCTGAATTTGGGCATTTGTGGACCGCTGCGTTGTGAACCCATTTTAATGGTTTTGAAATTTGGTCCGTGTTAATTTACAATTAGGGTTTTTATTTTTTATGAAAACATTATATATAGTGAGAGAACAGTCGATTTCATTGATTATTTGAGTTTTGAAGCAGTTAGACTATCATTGAGAGTGGAGAATAGAGGATACAAAAATTGAAGAACAAGATCAAAGCCTAGTTTTATATGATCTTTGCTTTATTTAATCCTTTGTTTGGTATCTCTTAAATATGTCTGGCTAAATATTTTAATTTTAAAGATGTAATTCAGATTGTAGAATCCTTTGACTTTTATTTTAATTAATCTATTTTGAGGTATTATTTTATATTCTGTGTACTTAGTATTTTTTATTGATTGACCATTTATAAATTGATTTCAAATTGTTAAACTAACTTGGGAGAGAGATTCAATAATTGGATAATTAGAATATAGACCTATCAAAATCAATTGACTAAGAGGTTTTTGATTTAATAGGACGTTGCATGTGATTTTAGAATTTAATGCATTAATTTATTAAGTATACGCCTCGAGAGGGGGTATTAGGTAATATAATTAAAAAGATTAAGGCACCTTGAGAGAGGGTTTTGACTATTAGTGTTATAACATATAAAAACATAATTTAGATTAATTGAAGTAAAGATTAAAGGTGAATACATAATATTTTACTATCATAGAATCTTAATTAATATAGTTTTCAATTTAATATTCTTTTGTTTACAATTCACTTTTGATTTAATTTAAGTTCTTAATATTCAATTCAATTTTGAGCTTTAATAAAGTTGATACTAAAATTAAATTGAGATTTAAAATTATTAACCACATACCATTCCTAGAGGACGATATTACAATATTTCACTGTATATTACTATTGCAATCTTGTACACTTGCAGCGATCTCAACAATATGCCAACAAATCTTTAAACCCATAAGGAATTGGTGCTTTAATAGTCCTTTCAGCTCTACCACTAACTAAAGACTGTTGCTGCTCTTGCTGCTGGTTCTCACTTGCTCCACCTAATGTCTCCTCTATATTACTCGTTACCCTTTCTTATGGAGTACCAAGCTCCACCTTTATCGAATCACCTTTATCCTCTTCCTAAGACTCTATCTGCTTTCTAGACATCAACGTAGATTCATCAAATGTTACATCCCTACTAATCACAATCTTATGCAAATCAGGACATCATAATCTGTATCCTTTTACTCTATTTGCATAACCCACAAATATGGCTTTCTTAGCTCTCAGATCAATCTTACTTTCACTGACATGATAGTAAGATGGACATCCAAAAATTCTCAAAGTTCTATAATCAATAACATTACCTGACCATACCTCAAGTGGAGTTTTACAATCAATGGCAGTCGATGGTGAGTTGACAAGGAAACAAGTTGTAAACACTGCCTTTGCTCAGAACTCTTCACCCAAACCAACATTAGATAACATACATCTCGCCCTCTCTAGTAGAGTGCGATTCATTCTTTCTGCAAGTCCATTTTGCTATGGTGTACCCTTTACTGTGAAATGTTTTTCAATGCCTTCATCTTCACAAAATTTTGAAAATGCCTTATTAGTGTACTCACCACCATTATCAGATCGTAACCTTTTGATGCTTCTACTAGTTTGCTTCTCAATCTTTATTTCCACTTCTTGAAAGTTTCAAACACTTCATCCTTACTTTTCAATATTTCCACCTTGACCATTCGTGAAAAGTCATCAAGAAAGGAAACGAAAATATCTCGCTCCTCCAAGTGAAGAAATTGTAAATGGACCCAACACATCTTAATGAATATAATCCAAAGTAGCTCTGGCACGGTGAATTTTCTGGTTAAATTGGACTTTGCATTGTTTTCCAAACACACAATCCTCATAGAAGTCCAACTTCTAAACCTTACTCTTCCCAAGTAAGCCTTTTTGACTCAACACTTCAAGGTTTTTCTAGCTCATGTGCCCCAGTCACATATGCCACAACCGCGTATCTGTTGAGTCACTATCCATGGACATTGCCGTACTGTCGATATATGTTTGCCCTGATAACACATACAAGTTACTCACTTTATTGCCCTTTATGACCACAAGTGCACCTCGGACTACCTTTAAAGCTCCACCTTTAGCTGTAATCTTATGACTAAGTGAGTTTAAAGTACCCACAAAAATAAGATTATTTTGTAATTCAAGAATATGTCTGACATTTGTCAATGTCCTCACAATACCATCATGCATCTTGATCTTCACTATTCCTATTCCTACTATCTTACAACCCATATCGTTCCCCATAAGTACAGTACCATCGTTCACACTCTGATAAGAAGCAAACTAGTCCCTGTTGGGATACATATGATAAGAACAACCTGAGTCAATAATCCACTCATTATTTGAGCATCCTATTGCGAGTGAAAGGACATTAGCACTGTCATCCTCTACAACTACTGCATCAATAGAATCTTCTGCCTTTTATTTTCCTTTACCCTTACGGTTTGGACAATCTTTCTTAAAGTGCCCTTCTTTATGACATTTAAAGCACTTTAATCTTTTCTCCTTTGATTTTAATCTAGATCTGCCTCCATAACTTTTGGACTCTCTATATTTAGATATGCCTTTAGTTAGCAAATTTTCGCTTGAACCTTCACTTTTCCCTTTACTTACCAACTTTTTCAACTCTTTAGAGTTTAATGCTGTTTTGACATCCTCTAGAGATAAAGTGTTTCTACTGTAGATCAAAGTATCCACGAAGTGTTCATAGGAATCTGGCATCGAACACAATAAATATATTGCTTGGTCCTTATCGCTGATTTTACATCCAACATTCTTCAAAGATATAAGAATCTTGTTGAACTCATCATGATGTTCTCTCATGAATGCTCCATCCTTCATCTTTAGCATGTGCAACTGTTTTTCAAATATAGTTGGTTTGTTAGAGACTTTGTCATGTACAAACTCTCTAATTCCAACCACAAACTTGCAACTATAGCAACATCTTTAATTCCTCTCATTATTTCATTACCTAAGCATAAGAGAATAGTAATGAATGCTTTTTCCATGATTTCATCTTTTTCTTTATCTGTCCACCTTGCTGGCAATGCATTTCTTCCCTCTAGCACCTTCTTGCACCGAAGGAGCTCGCATCCTTATCCGACAAAGGTTAAAGTCATTCTTTCCATTGAATTTCTCCACCTTAAATTTTGTAGCCATGTTGATGATCAGATCCGGACACTTGATAGATCTTGTTACTACAAAATCGTTGCAAAAAATAAAATTGAAATCCAATTCCAAATGACTCCGATATCGCAAGAAATTATATACATGTAATACCCGAAATTTGAGTTAAAAAAATTGTCAAAAATACGGTATTGTAGCATATGTACTATAGTATGGACTGTTTTGTTGGCAGACAAAAATGCTTTCGGTGGACGCTGTAGCTACAGTAGTTGCATTGTTCACTACTGTTTATTTTTGTCATTTTGTGCTAAAAAAATCTATATAAACCCCCTCCTCCCCCCTCATTCTGAAAATTCATTCTAGCAAGAAAGAAATAATTTCTTTGCTTACTATCTTTTCTTCTCTTGTTCTTTAGCTGTTCTAGACAGCAAATATAGTAGTAAGAAGGGGAAAACCTTATTTTCTGCATAGCAGTAGTGAAGGTCTACTTCTGGGCACCTCTTTTGGAATAACCGAAGGGTTCTACAAATTAAAGTAAGTATAATAACTCTGTCCAAGTTTCTATTTAAGATTGAAGATGTCGTTATTCATTTCAATATATATTACTATTCACGTATACGTCGTATACTATTTACAAGTACGACACTGTTCACGAGGTACTGTTCACTATTACTATTTAGTACTGTTCACATATACGTACTATTCATATATACGGTACTATACATAGTTACTATTCATGAATAGTTATTAAATCACATTTTCAAAATGTAGATCCTGAAGTCTAATAGTCAAAGAATCGAAACAAGTTAAAATAACAACGTAAGGATTCAGGAGAATCTACTATTGAGATGGAAGTGACTACCTAAACTCCCCTATATTATTTTGGTCAAAATATGAAACATGATTCCATATGATTATTATTATACGTTGCTTTAGAAACATGTTAGGGTGGATGCCTATGAATAAATGTCTATCTGTTGCTGAGAATTTATAGCATGCCATGTTTTGTATGAAAGTAATTTACAGCTAAGAATCTATGCCATACGTGCTATGTGATGAATAGCATGATTAATGTAATTACTAGCATGTTAACTTGTTTATTTGCATCCATTGTTTATTTATACTGAATATACTTGTGATCATTAATCAACGATGATAAAGAGAACTAACCACATACGGGCACAGTGATGCTAATACTATGGCAGTAGTCTAGCATCACCGTGTTTATTCCTAACCCTAGGTGGGTCTTTGTTTGAAAGGGGACTAAAAGTCTAAGTGAGAATTCACTCCCTGGTTGATGATCAAGTGAAATATCAATCCCGAAATAGGGTTTTGAGTTTGTAATTGGTCTTCAGGCATTACATTGAATACTCTGAACTTAAGTTAGAATGCCGAGGAAGAAAATCTTTCAACCTTAGCCTTAACTCAAACAACTAAATCATTGAAAAACCTAATGTTTTATAAGTACTTGCATGTTTACATTTTGACTATTATAATGCTTGAGATGTTTTTGTGTAAGATCCATTGGGCTCTTGAGCTCACCCCACTCATTTTTTTTCAGGTGACTATTGAAGACATTGCTTCCGACAAATGAATGTAAAATAATCATCAGTAGTAGTGTGCCTCATGGTATGAGGATGCTAGAAAATGATCTTTATTTGCTATTTTCTATTGTAGGGCATGTAATCCATCATATTTAGTCTGGTCAGATGTCGGCTATTAGGCCAGACAGTGGTTGTCTTAACAAAATTTGGCTATGGGACCCACCGAAGTGTTCGTAACTCTGATAATAAATTAATGTCCTTTCAGTTTTTATGTGATCCCAAGGTTATTGTTATTTTGATTTTAAGAAAGTGTATTTATATTTTATTTTATACTTTGGGATATGGTCTGATGCAACTAACAGATGTAATAGGTGATGTAAAGAAAAAATAATATCCCAGTTCTCGGATAAAAAGTAGGAGTGACTGCACACGATTGAAATTATGTCTCAAGCTACGAGACAAACACGTTGCCTATGACAAGTGTGGAAGGTTAGGGAGCTGCGATGTTACAAAGTTGGTATCAGAATTCAGTCAATAGTTTGCTAGGAAAGAGTTCTTTCAGTAACTCAAAAAGTCCAGAATGAGGCCAAAAGTAGCACCATTCTAGTGAGATGCTCACAAAGAATTTAGTTAGAGCTAAGTAGAACTCCAGGGCAAAAATAGAGGTGACTCACATAAGGAATCTAGAGCTTAGGCAATAGCTTAACAGGTAAGACTTTTATTTTAAATCAATGCCCTACATCCTATTTTGAAATTGAAAATCATTTTGAAAAGAATATTTTCAAAAGAGATATATGTTTTTAAACATTTTGTTTGGATACGAAGATTACGAGTTGAGCTAATAGTGGGTAAGCCTAGTCTCGAATAAAGCTAAACATTGAAAGGTAGATGAATTATCCCATTCTAGAAGGCCAGTTGCTAAGTAGACTTCGGTTTCGCCGCCCAACTAGAGGTTGTCCCACTAGCTCGTACAAGTAATCAAAGTAGAAGAACACACTTTTTTCTACAAGGAAGGGCAAAGAACATATTAGAATACCAGAGGTAGTGGCAGAACTAGACATATTTGTTGGTTTAACCGAGAAACTTTTCAACTAGGAATTGAAACCTTAGGTCTAGAAAAAGACCTTAGGTAGAAACTTAGGTCTTGCAAGGGTGGCACAGTGAATCATAAATAAAAGCTTTTAGGGCATAAGCTAGAGACTGATAACATGTGAAAACGAAATGCTTGTGTGGTCAGGACATAAGATTGGAAGAATCTTGTATCTCTGGTTTCTATGTGGTATGAGACACATAGGATTTGAGGATATAGAGGACTCCTGGATTCGAAGACTGACAAACCATGTTTGGTGAATGATCAATGGCTTTGGACGAACTTGTTTCCCTATACTTAGCTTGTAACACCCCGGAACTTTGTAATCATGCCACGTCGCGAGTAGGCATAATATAAAATAAAATTAATTAATTAATTAATTAAAATATGTGATGAAGTGTAGCATTGGAATATATTATTAATTGGTGAAAGTAGTGATTTGAAAGTTAGAATAAATTGATGAACGAAAAATATTTATACATATAATAGAAAAATTAAAATGAATAAGGAATGACATCATTAATATATAGACTTATAATATGGGTTATACATTAAAATGATTAGTGTATATCAATGAGATGAATATATATATATATCAAACAGAAATAAATTGGAAATTAGAGGAATAACCAGAATGATTTGGTTTGAGTGGGCGGTGAAAGAAAGAAGCTGAAGAAGGACTCTGGAAATTCATGAAACACACCAGAATCTTCTGGTTGGGCGGCAAGTGAAGAAGAACGGAGAAACGAAAGCAAACCACCCGCTGCTGTTGCTGCTAGATGATGAAGAATGAAGTTGCAGCAATAGGGGTCTTTCACGCATAGGAGAAGGAGGAGATTTGAAGTTTCAAAAATTTGATCTTCTGGGTGTGAAATGAGCTGGAATAGGAATCAAGAAGAAGAAGATGGAGTAGTGAAAACTGGTTGCTGGTCTTTGTAGTTGGCAGTCCATGAAAGGAATAGTGGAAACTGGTTGTTGTGTGTGTTGTGTGTGTTGCTATGGGTGACAGATGAAGGAGAGAAACATTGGTGCTGCTGGGTGTGATTGTGCAAAGAAGATGAGGTCGCTGTGATGGACGAACAGAGGAAGAAAAACTGAGGGGCTGCGTTTTGGGTGTTCAGTTGGGGCAGACCGAAAGGGAAGAAGAAGAAGACAAACAAGGATGGAAGAACAGGAGTGTGCTGCTGCTGCTGCTCTGGATGGTCGTTGCACGAACAGAGGGAAGAAGAGAAAACAACCCAATGATGCTCTGTTGCTGTTGCTGTTATTGCTGCTGCTACTGCTGCTGAACAAAGAAGAAGATGAAGCGAAGAAGAAGAGCAGCTGCTGCAGTTGATTCTCGGTGTGCAACTGGTCCATGAAGAGAGGAATGAAACAAAGAAGATGGGAAGTCACCGGGGTTTGCTTGGTGCGTCGAACAGAGAAGGGAAGTGGAAGCAGAGCACAAATGCTTTGTTGATGCTGCTACGGTTGGCTTGTGAAGAATGAAGATGAAGATGAATGGTGGCTGGTTGTGACAATCAAAACAGAGACAAAGATGCTTGAAATTTCTAGGTTTTGGAGTGAAGAACAGGGGAACATGTGCTGTAAATCTCTCGCAAAGATGATGCAAAAGACGAAGTTCAGCAGCTGGAATGTGATCTGTTGCTGCTACACTTTTATCGCCAGCAAAGAGGAATAATGAAGAGATGTGCTACAAATTAAGAAAAACCAGAAATTTTGGTTGTGAGTTTAGCCATGGATCGATGAACAAGAAGAAGAAAACCCAACATAGAAACATGGGTTGCGATTTGGGCATGAGAGTAGAAGACGGACTGAAGAAGAGGAATTGTAGTTGGAAGAGGAAAGAACGAAAATCACTTGTAAGTGCGTTGTTGTTAGTTGATCGTGATTTGGGGCAAAGGTTGTCTGGATGGTTGCTGTTGGGTTGGACCGTGAAGAACGAGGAAGAGAAGCGAAGAGTAGTAGTGCTCTGTGGTGTGAGGAAGAGGAATGCAGCTATCGTACTGCTGCTGTGTTGAAGAATAGAGCAAAACAGAACAAGAAGGAGTTTTGATGTTGCTGTGGGTTCTGATTTGTGCGTGCGTTCCGTGACCGACATAATATAACGCGACGAAGACGACACGAGGTAAACATGTGATTTTTAATTTTAGATAGTATAAAATTTATTTTAATTAAATATAAATATAAATAAAAAATAATAAAAATATTTTATTTAAATAAAAATTAAGTAAATCAATTATAAAAATTTGTCTGACACATTTCTTTAATAATTTAAATTAAATAAATTTAATATTAAATTAATTGTTAATTACTGAGCATGAGGATAAGTACATTCAATAAAATTAAATTAATTAAAATTTTTTAAAATAGGGTTGGAAAAAATAATAAGAATAATTTTCAACGCATTAATAGTTTTATTAAATTTTAGAAGTTTAAATTTTAATAATTCAAATTAATTGAAAACATAAAATAGAATAATAAATAAATAAACCTCTAGGGGTTAAAAAAATTATTATAAGAAGAGAATAAAATTTGAGGCCTTGAAATTAAATGTGTAACATTTAGAAGTCTTATTTTGTTCGTAACTGAATTAATAATGATATTAATAAACTATTTAAATTGCATAAAAACTCAATTATTAGAAATTTAATTTTATGAACAAACTTACAAGTAAATTATTAAAGTTTTAAATTAAAATTATATAGAATTCTAAGGACTAAGAAACAATATTAATTAGAATATACAAAATTTTAGGAATTAAGAATAATCTTAATTAGTGGAAACTAATATTTAGACTTCCTAATTAAAATGGAAAGCACTTAAATTGAGAATAAAGTGTTAAGTGATAAATTTCAGGTTTGTACATTTTATAACATGGAATTACTCGAAGGAAAGCAAGGAGCCCTAAAGATTGGCGAAATCAGGTGGGCGTGACTTCCTTGCTCATATGTATTATATAGATTTAAGATTCAAAGTATTTGTTTGAATAGTTCTAGGTTATTATAATTTTATTAGGAAATTGATTGAAATTGTTTGGCTTATTTGAATGATGTGTGATGTATGATGAATTATTTAATCCATGCATAATTAGTTCATGACATGATCTTGCATTTAGATTTACTCAATTATGGCATGCACGACTAGGAAAATGTACATCTAGATCCCATTGTTTATTCATGCACTTTATCATGTTAACTTGCAAGCATAGTTTGGATTATATTTTCTAGTATATTGTGTGATGCTTGATGTGATTGAGATTGTTTGTAAAACAAAAATAAGACGATGGTTTATTAAGAATCCACGTACCGGTGCAATTGTTGAGCCGCAAGGCGGATCGTAGGTATTCTCACCCGAAGCTGCCTGCAACAGCTCGAAGTTTTTGGGAGATGGTACGAGTCATGATAAGTACTCTCTCTTAGACTGTGATACTGAGATATGATTGATTTTAGATGGTACCAGTACCTGAGGCCTCTATGATTACGATTAGATTGGATCACAGGGAATACCGAGAGGCATCTCAACCCTCTTCCGATCTTAGACTTCGACTAAAACCAAATGGATGTTTGAAACGCCTAATGTTTGAAAGTGTTTGTAATGTTTTGGATTGGGTCTATATAATGCATATGATGTGTAGGAACGATCCACTGGGCTTTCGAGCTCACTCCCACTTTATTTTTCAAGTACATCTGGACGTAGAGTATGATAACTTATGTCAGAAGACCCACAGTTTAATTGGATGCCTCACTGGGGAGGTAGTCCGGGATAGGAGACTTGGAGGTCATGTTTTATTTATTTTCACTGGATTGTTTTAATGTATTTACGTTGACTTTAACTTTGGTTTATTTTATTTTTAAATGACTTGTCTTGTTTAACAATTTTGGTTTTAATAACAATTTTTAAAGTTATTTCGCTACATTGTTCATAATTTATCTTGAGAAAATCCGGTGAATGTATTGAGAGATTACTTTGATCTTTTGTTTTGTATAAAACATCTATATAAACATTTCCTTGAAAACTAATGGCTATGAACTTAATCTTGAAGAAAAGGATTTTAACAGAAGAAAATTTTAAGTAGCATTCCGATTTTCATCGGGCGACGATCCACACGTGAGAAAGCACGTGAACGGAGGTCCGGTTGAAAAATTGGGGTGTTATATACCTGGTATGGGACAATCAATTATAGTGGGGCTTGGAAAGCCTTAGAAATCGAGACATTTGCGTAATTGATTGGGTGTAGTGAAATATCTGAATGGAAGTCTATGTCGATGGGCAAGGGTGGTATGGGACACTCGAACCCAGAGGCATAGATGGAATTTTAAAATTTTACTATGCTAGCGTGAATATGTATGATTGTATGAATGCTTGATTATTTTGAATGCATGTTTTATTTATCTGAATTTCATAAATACGTATAATCATGTATTGTGATCATCAAACCAAATCTTGTACCCAACAACATTAGTGTACTTTGAAAATCCTAAAAACAGACTTAGAAGCATAAACTGATAGGCTACAAAACAAATCGAGAACCTAGAAATATAAATATAGCATCACAATAGCACAAATGAAACAAAAATGTGAGGAAACAGACATGACAAAAGAAAAGACGCTATTTTCTCAAGTCTAGAAAAACATTTTGTATCCTGAGTATAAGAAAAGGTGGGTTGTGTACCCAAAATAAATATTTTCATTGAAAATCTTTTCATTGAAAATCTTTTCATTTGGATATCTTATCGGATACTAAAATTGCTTTTGACTTGTAGATAATGGCAAGAACTCGAGGAAATGCGACAAGTGCTGAAAATACAGTCGAATCTAGTGAAAGAGATCAGATGCCGCCAGTGGCAGCAACAACCCCAGTTGGAACAATATTATCACCAGAATTGGTGAATGAGTTCTCTAGACAGGTGTTTGAGCAGGTAGTAAGGGTACTAGCTGCCACAAATGCTGGCACAAGTACAATCACAGACGACACCATAGCCTCAGGTACAAGTACAACCACAAGACTCCTTGTACAATAGCCAGTGCCCATGCTAGAGGTTACATGAAAATGTTGAGGATAAGGTGCAGAGGGAAATGTTGATAGAGTTACAAAAACTCAAGCCCTCCCATTTTGATGGTACGTTTGACAGCATGGCTACAAATCATTGGTATCAGGAGTTGGATAAGCACCTGGATGTGTTAGGGGCTAAAGGACCCCTTAGAGTTGTGCTAGTAACACATCAATTCAAAGGACCAGCCAGGAATTGGTGGCAGATACTGAAGGCAGATCCAAACACCGACGTTTGACATATGAACTAGGAAGTATTCAAAGAGTTATTTTATGAGAAATTCCTTTTGGAAGCTACGCAAGCGCAGATGGAGTCTGATTTCATCAGATTGACTCAGAGAGGCATGACTGTATCTGAGTATGAGGTCAAGTTCACTAAATTGGCCAAGTTTGTACCTAAATTGGTTAGGGATGAGAAAATGAAGGCTCGCAGATTTGCAGAAGGCCTGCAGATTGAAATTTGCAGAGTAGTTAATCCAATGGGATTAAAAACTTACAGAGAAGTAGTAGAAAGAACACTAAAGATGAAGCGAGAGGTCAACCTTGAGCACAAGTTGAGAAACAAGGGAAAAATGCCAAGTAGTGGAAAAAAGTTCCAAGGAAAACAGAAGAAGCAGTACAGAAATCAACTTTAGAGGCAGTAGACCCAAGGCAGAGTTGACAAGCAACAGGCTCGGAGAGAAGGAGCTTGTTACAACTGTGGGCAGAAAGGACATTTTGCCAAGGAATGTCAGAACTAGGGATGACAAAGATAAATCCAAGGGTAGAATAATGGTCAGGGTAGAAGCCATGGTGGATAACAACAGCCACAACAGAGACAACCCCAACAATAGCAGCAGTAACAACAGCAACAGGGTAAACATAATCATGCTTGAGTGTTTGCTATAAAGGATGGACAGGTGGACCCTGTACCAGTTGTCGAAGGTACATTCCTATTGCTTAATATTGCTGTTAAGATCTTGTTTGATTCAGGTGCCACTAAGTCATTTGTATCAAAAGAACTAGTTAGGAGATTACAACTAGTGACATCTACACCACTAGAAACATTGTATGCGTCCACGCCCATAGGAGATATTGTAGTTACTCAGAAAGTTTGTACATGTGAATTGAGATTTGGAGATAAACTGATAACTGTCGACCTTAGGGTATTACCTTTCCATGGGTATAATGTTGGGTATGGACTGGTTGACTCAACACCAAGCTCAAATCGATTGCCCAAGATGGAGAGTCACATTGACTCTACCATTCGGGGATGTAATAAAAATCAATGGGGATATGCAAAAATTACCTCGAAGTCCTATGACAGCGATGTTACATTGCCTAAAATAGTTAGGACTTCAAACAATTGTTAGAGGATGATACTAGATTTGGAAAATCTAAGAAGATTTCAGAGATACCCATAGTACGAGAATATGCAGATGTATTCCCGGATGATTTACGTGGACTACCACCATACAGAGAGGTAGAGTTCAAGATTGAACTATATCCAGACACAAATCTTATAGCTATTCGTCCTTATCGAATGGCGCCAGTAGAACTGATTGAACTCAACAACTAGATGAACTCCATAGAAAGGGATTCATTCGACCCTTGGATCATTATGGGGAGCTCTAGTATTATTTGTGAAAAAGAAAGACGGATCCATGAGGTTGTGTGTCGATTATTGAAAATTAAATCTAGTAACCATAAAGAATAGGTATCCTTTGCCAAGGATAGATAACCTATTTGATCAATTGAGGGGAGCTACTCATTTCTCTAAGATTGATCTTAGGTCAGGCTATCATCAGTTAAGAATTCGAGAGTTAGATATACACAAAACAACATTTAGTACTTGATACAGACATTTTGAGTTCACATTGATGCCATTTTGTTTAACTAACGCACCAGCTGCATTTATGGATATGAGGAACGGTGTGTTTAGGCAATACCTTGACAAATTTGTAGTGATATTCGTAGATGACATCCTAATTTACTCTAAGTCAGAGGTTGAACACATAGAACACTTAAAGATTGTCCCGAAGACACTTAGCAAAAATGAATTATATGCTAAGTTTAGTAAATGCAAATTTTGGATGAAAGTGGTCAAATTCCTTGGCCATATAGTATTAGCAGAAGGCATCTTGGTAGATCCCAATAAAGTGGAAGCTGTTACAAACTGGAAGCAACCTAAGATTGTGACAAAAATTAGAAGTTTCTTAGGCTTAGCTCGATACTACAGGAGATTCATCCATGATTTCTCAAAGTTAGTTGAACGCATTACGAAATTAACTAGAAAAGGAGTTAAATTCAACTGGGATGAGAGATGCGAACAATCATTCCAAGAATTGAAGAGGAGATTGACTTCGGGCCCCATCTTAGTCACTCCTACATATGGTGTTGGATATGTTCTGTACAATGATGCTTCATATAACAGATTGGGTGCAGTGTTAATGCAAGAAGGAAAGGTCATTGTATATGCCTCGCGACAACTAAAGGTTCATGAATAAAATTATCCAACACATGACCAAGAATTAGTAGCCATTGTATTTGCCTTAAAAATATGGAGACACTATCTTTATGGTGAAAAATTCGATCTATTTTCAGACTACAAGAGTCTGAAGTACATCTACACACAGAAAGAGTTAAATCTTAGACAACGAAGGTGGATAGAATTCCTTAAAGATTATGATTTTCAATTGTATTACCATCCAAGAAAGGCTAATGTAGTGGTTGATGCTTTGAGTCGGAGATTTAACAAACAAAAAGAGGAAAAAAGTCAAATGTACCAGCTGATCGATGATTTCAAATTGATTGTTGCCTCAAATGAGAAACACATATACATTTACAACATGACTTGCTAGCCAGATCTTCTGCATTAGATCAGACAAGAGCAAAGGCAAGATAAATAGATCATGACTTTAATTGAAGGAGTCAAACAAGGCAAACAAATAGATTTTAGAATTGACACCGAAGTCGCGTTGAGACTTGGAGATAGAATTTGTGTTCCTCAAGATGGACAAAGCATAAAGATCATATTAGACGAAACCCATCAAACCAAATACACGATGCATCTTGGTGGAGATAAAATGTATCAAAACCTCAAAAAGATCTACTGGTGGTGAAGAATGAAATGAGAGATAGCTAAGTATGTCTCTAAATGCTTAATCTGTCAGCAAGTAAAAGCTAAGCACAGAAAACCCACATGAATGCTACAACCATTTATAATCCATGAATGGAAGTGGGATAACATAGCCATGGACTTTGCCACTGGATTACCTCAAAAATTGAAAGGAGAAGACACAGTATGGGTCGTTGTGGATCATCTCCCTAAGGTAACTCATTTCTTGCCTATTAGATCCACGGACCAAGTCAGTAAATTGGGTAAATTCTATGTGAAGGAGATAGTACGACTCCATGGTGTACCTAAAACCATAGTGTCAGACAGAGACTCTCGCTTTACATCACAATTTTGGCAAAGTCTAAAGAAGGAGTTGGGCACCAGACTCACAATTAGCACCGTTTTCCATCTTCAAACTGATGGTCAGTCTGAGACAGTCATTCAGACACTAGAAGACATGTTGCGGTCTTGCGTCCTTGATTTCAAGGCAACTGGAGCAAGTATCTACACTTGGCAGAGTTCGCATATAATAACAATTATCAGGCGATCATAAAAATGGCTCCATATGAAGTGCTCTACGGTAAACCCTGCAGATCACCATCCTGCTGGGCAAACTTCGAGGATTAGGTACTTACAGGACCGAAATTGGTAGAGGAAATGACTACTCAAATAAAGCTGATTAGGAAGAGGCTAGCTGCAGTTCATAGTAGATAGAAAAGCTATGTAGACAACAGAAGAAGGCTTTTATAATTTCAGTTGGGAGACAGAGTGTTCTTGCAGATCAGCCAACAAAAGGGGATTAAGAGGTTTGGAATTAAGGGGGAAGATGGTACCGAGATTCACCGGTCCGTTTGAGATACTTAGACGAGTTGGTGAATGTGTTTATGAGTTGGACTTGCCAAGCCGAATGTTCTCAGTGCATAATGTATTCCATGTGTCGATGCTACGGAAGTATGAACCAGACCCATCACATATCATACACTGGGAGGAAGTTGTGCTTCAAGACAATTTAACTTACGAGGAACCAACAATCAAAATATTAGATCGTAAGGTACAAATTTTCAGGACCAAGGACATTCCCCTGGTCAAGGTTTTGTGGAGACATCATGATTTGGAGGAAGCAACTTGGGAGCTGGAAAGCGAGATGAAGAACAAATATCCAGGTTTCTTCACCCAAAGTACCTGACCAAACAACATTGGAGCAGATAAGTACAAATTTCAAGGATGAAATTTATTTTAAGGAGGGTAGGTTGTAATACTCGAAATTCAAGTTAAAAAAATTGTTAAAAAATACAGAACTGTAGCGTATACTATTTTTGTCGGCAGACAAAAATGCTTTCGGCGAACACTATAGCTATAGTTGCGTAATGTTCACTACTGTTCATTTTCGTTGTTTTGTGCCAAAAAATTATATAAACCCCCCCTCCCCCCTTCATTTTAAAATTCATTCCAGCAAGAAATAAATAATTTCTTTGCTTACTCTCTTTTTTTTTTCTTGTTCTTTAGCTGTTCTAGATAGCAAATATAGTAGTAAGAAGGGAAAAACCCTAGTTTCTGTATAGCAGTAGTGAAGGTCTACTTCTAGGCATCTCTTTTGGAGCAACTAGAGGATTCTACAAATTAAAGTAGGTATAATAACTCTGTCTAAGTAAGTATTACTATTCATGTTTATGTTGTGTACTATTTACAAGTACGACACTGTTCACGGGGTACTATTTACTATTACCATTTAGTATTGTTTACAAATACGTAAAATCATATATATGGTACTGTTCATATATACAGTACTGTACATAGGTACTGTTCACAGACAGTTATTAAATTACATTTTCAAAACATAGATCCTGAAGACTGATAGTCGAAGACTCGAAACAAGTTGGAATAACAACACAAGGATTCAGGAGAATCTACTATTGAGGTGGAAGTGACTATCTAAACTCTCCAATATTAATTTGGTCAAAATATGAAACATGATTCTATATGATTATTATTATACGTTGCTTTAGAAACATGTTAGGGTGTATGCTTATGAATAAATGTCTATCTGTTGTTGAGAATTTATAGCATGCCATGTTTTGAATGAAAGTAATATACAACTAAGAATCGATGCCATGCATGCCATGTGATGAATATAATGATTAATGTAATTACTAGCATGTTCACTTGTCTATTTGTATCCATTGTTTATTTATATTGAATATACTTGTGATCATTAATCAAAGATGATAAAGAGAACTAACCACGTATTGGCACAGTGATGCTGATATTGTGGCAAGTCTAGCATCATCGTGGTTTTTCTTAGCCCTAGGCAGGTTTCTGCTTGAAAGGGGTCTGAAAGTCTAAGTAAGAATTCACTCCCTGGTTGATGATTAAGTGAGACATCAATCCTGAGATAGCGTTTTGAGTGTGTGACTGGTTTTCGGGCGTTACATTGAGTACTCTGAACCTAAGTTGGAATGCCGATGAAGAAAACTTTTCAATCTTAATCTCAACTCAAACAATTGAATCATTGAAACAAATAATGTTTTATAAGTGCTTACATGTTTGTATTTTGACTATTATAATGCTTGAGATGTTTTTATGTAAGATCCACTAGGCTGTTGAGCTCATCTACATACTCTTTTTCAGGTAACTATTTAAGGCATTGCTTCTGGCAAATGAATGTAATATAATCATCAGTAGTAGTGTGCCTCACAGTATGAGAATGTTAGAAAATGATCTTTATTTGCTATTTCCTATTGTAGGGCATGTGACCTACCATATTTAGTCTTGTTAGATGTCGGCCATTAGGCCAGACAGTGGTTGTCTTATCAAAATTTGGCTATGGGGCCCACCGAAATGTTCGTAACTCTGATAATAAATTAATGTCCTTTCGATTTTTATGTGATCCCAAGATTATTGTTATTTTGTTTCTAAGAAAGTGTATTTATATTTTATTTTGTACTTTGGGATATGATCTGGTACAACTAATAGACGTAATAGGTGATGTAAAGAAAAAGTAATATCCCAGTTCTCAAATAGAAAGCAGGAGTGACTACACACGATTGAAATTAGGTCTTAAGCTACGAGATAAACACGTCGCCTATGACGATGTGAAAGGTTCAAGAGTTGGGGTGTTATAATGCACCGTTAAATTTATGAATATATGTTGCCACTATAACCTGTATGGGAAAAACAAGAAGAAAAAACAAATTTCTTCTTTCATGGAAATCGAGAGAGACCAAAAGAAGAGTCTTTTGAGTTTTCAACCTCACAAATCTCCTCCTTTTTTTCTTTCTAACTGGTTTATGCGATAGAGAAGGAAAATTTTTTTTTCTTTCCTGTAGCAAGTTGAAGAAAAAACAAGCTCGAAATCCTTTGCTCTCTTCAACGTATCACCAATATATATTCCATAGTGCAACAAATTCAACCTTTCTTGATTCCAATTTGTAGAGATTTATGCAGTGGAATACACATACAAAGGTGCAAATAATGCAAGAAAAAGAACATACACAGATTTACATCGTTCAGTAAAAATCTACCTACTCCACGAAAAATGAAGAAATCTACTAATTTAGAGAGAAAGTTTATACCACTAATGTCTTCTCTAGTCTTTTTATCTCTTCTATATGAATTTCTACCTTTCGACCCCATTATATAGAATCTTTCACTTAGTATCCTATTCAGAATTAGAAAACTTTTAATTCAATTTCCAATTCTAGCTAAAAGTCCAAAACTGATAGGAAACTTACACATATCAGGATACAAGTCAAAAAGGAAACTCATAAAAAGTAGAAACACCTCTTGGGCCTATAAGAGTCTGAGACACATATATATAATAGTCTATTGTTCCTTTGCCTCCTGGAAATTCTTCTATGGTTGTAGTAAATGGGTTTACAAAGTTGAACACACGGCCGATGTTTCTATTGACAAGTACAAAGCTTGACTAATTGCTAAGAGGTACATTCATTAAGAGGGGCTTGATTTTTTTGATACTTTTTCACTTAGCCAAGTTGGTTTCTATAAAACGATTATTAGCTCTTGCTGCTTCTAATTGATGGCATCTTGTTCAATTAGATGTTTATAATTCTTTTTCTAAATGGAGATTTAAATGAAGAATGTATATAAGGACAGCCCTTTAAGATTTCAAATTCAAGGGGAGCATAGTTCTAGATCTTCTGCTCGCCTTGTTTGTAAATTGCACAAGTCCATTTGCGGACTTAATCAAACATCTTGCCAATGGTACGCAAAAGCTTTTACAAAATTTTCTTCATTATGGTTTTTGTCAGTCAAAATCTGATTAAACCTTGTTCACCTAGGATCAGATGACGTATTTGTGGTTTTACTTATATATGTTGATGATATAATAACAATAATAGGGCCTTCAATTATTGTCACAGATTCTCTAAAGGAGTTTTTGAATTCTTAGTTTAAATTCAAAGATTTTAAATGTTTTGAAATATTTTCTAAGAATTGAGATTGTTTGTTCATATTCTGGATTTTTTTTTTCTCAATGTCGTTATACTCTCAATTAAAATGAGGATTGTGGTTATTTGGCTTGTGAGCCTATTTCTGTTTCTATAGATCTAAACTGCATTTAAGTACTAATGATGGTGAATTACTCTAATGCATCTATGTACCATTGCCTAATTGGGAGATTGTTGTATCTCACTCTATCACATCCTAACATTACATTTGCCATTCATGAGCTCAGTCAATTTCCTTCCAAGCCCTGTTCAGCTCATTTATTGGTTGCTCAACATGTTCTTTGATATCTCAAGTCCACAACTAGCCAGGGGTTATTTTTTACATCAGCTTATTCTCTTCAGTTACGTGCCTTTACTATTGTAGATTAGGCTACTTGTCCTGATTCTCGCAAATCAGTTACTAAATCTTTTGTGTTTTTGGGGAATTCCTTAATTTCATGGAAGGCCTAGAAGCAACTACAATTTCCCAATCTTTTGCCCAAGCCAAGTACAAGGCTTTGACTGCCATTACTAGTTAATTGCTTTGGATTCAACAATTATTGTCTAATTTCAATGTTGCTTCCACTTCGCTTGCAGTAATTTTCTATGATAATCAACTTGGTTCGTATTGCATCTAGTCCATCATTTCGTGAACGTACCAAACACATTGAAATGGATTGCCTCCATTTTGTTCATGACAAATTCATATGGGTCTGTGAAACTTTTACCAATTTGATCGCAGTATCAGGTTGCAGACATGTTCACAAAGCCTCTTTCATCTCTTTTGCTTCTTTCTATGTTATACCAGATGTTCACGATGAATATATTAATTCATCTTGAGGGGAGTTATTAGGATGTTGGTTAAGTTACTTAAGTTGGTTATGTGTTGTATAAATATATGTAAAGTGCTGATGCTCTCTTTTCAATAGATAACTCAGTTTTCTCTTTTCTCTCTTCTGTGTTTCATTCATTATAATACTCCAAGCATGTCGCCAAGTCTTCAAAAATTGTTTTTGAAAAATGATAAGGCAAATGTGTTCTAATTTGTAGGTATGGCAATTGTACTTAGGCAGATAAATTCAAGAAGTAAAGAGACACACAACAGTTGATTACGCAGTTTGGCTCAAACGTCCTACATCTGCAGGGCCTTGCCTAGTTTGAGAATCCACTAAGTTTGGAAGTTACACAGAGCTTCAGCAGGTTCAACGACCTCTGACAGTACACAACAAACCAAGAAACTCTCTAACAAGAAGACTACAACAAGAAACAGTGATCTGCTTTTTTGTCAACTCTATAGATTTATCTCTGTAAACATAAATAACCAAGACTGAGACATTCTGCAACTTCTTTGATCACTCAATAAAAATAAAACACTAATACAGTTCACAAGACAATCGATTGAACAACTCTAATTGATTGGCTTCTGGAGTGATGATCAGAACCAAGGTGCAGGAGCCCTTAAATAGATTGACGAAACAGAGCAAGAAGATCAGCAAGAGAATCTGGGTTTACTATGATACAAGCAATCATGACAGGCGGGCTGGATACCAAAGATCTTCCAGAAATAAGTAAGACAGGCACCATGATTGGAAAAGTGAGATCGTTAGAGATCTGGGAGCCTTCCAAATTTGTGACAACGGTCTGCATTGAATTGATAGTAGTTTGGGAACCTTCTAAATTTGTGACAACGGTCTGCATTGAATTGATAGCAGTTTGAAAACCTTCTAAATTTGTGACAACGATCTGTAATCTTCAAGGAATGTTTCCAAAATGCTTTCCTTCAAAAAATGATGAGAAACGAAAATCTAAAACAGATTGTAAAGGATCATTTTAGGAAGGAAATTAATTAAAAAACTATAGAAATGTAATTTTTGGAAATATCCATTGTTTTGTTTGTTTTGTAAAAGAAGATGCCAATTCAAGTTTAAAGTAAAAAAGAGAAACAAAATCCAAGGTAACAGAAAACTACTGATATTGATCATTAAGTTCATAAGAAAAGAAAAATAGACCGTATGGACACTAAACATGCCAATTGAGAATAAGCTACGTGATTTTTAACAATCTCCCCCTTTGGCATTGTTTGGTGCAAACACATGAGATGAACAACATTATAAGCTAGACAAAAAAAAAAAAAAAACCAAAAGAACAACTATCCTCAAAACAACTTTCCTATCACCAGCCTAATCTATGCAAGTAAAAAAGATGAAGATTCAAGTCCAAAAACAAGTCCAATACACGACTAATGTCTCCCCCTTGATTTGTGCCAAAAAAATGGCAAACTCAGTCATCATTGGCAAACTGATGAAGAAGGGATTGGATGTGATGTTGCTCAGCAGTGATAAACGCCAGTCGAGCCTTGAGATAACCAACATAGCCAGATGAAGTAGAGGAGACGGCAGGAGCGGTGTCCAAGAGGTGTAGTGAGGAGGAATCTGCCACTCCCCCTCAATGTCACACTTATGAGAGCCATCAAACAGTTTGCGAAGAAGGCAAAACTCCCCCTGAATTGGAGAACGTTCGATAGGGGGACTGAAAGAGAACACTGCTTAGTGAGATAAGCAGTGATGGTACACGGAAGCAGGAGCTTATTGTAGGAGGATGTAGACTCAACAGTTTTGGTCACTGAGTCAAACGTGATTTGGCCCATGTTGAGAGGGATGCTATGACTGATCATGTAGAGTAGGAGGGCCCTATCTCGATACACGGTGGAAATATGTGTGGACGGAAGCCAGACAACAGTGGACAATCGAAATAAGAGAAAGTGTTTAACGGTCAGGGAGGCAGATTTAAGGCCATCGGACCTAGGCTAGACACGATAAGCATCCCCCGTTAAGGCCCATGCAAACTCGTCCATGTCAACATCCATTTCAAAAGGCTTCAAAGGATCACAAACAACATCCCGAAAGCCAAGAAAATGGTTGAGATCATAAGGAGAGAAAGGAACAACCGTGCCGGCCCAGGTGCCCCACCCCTTCCTTCTTCCCACAATTCTATTGGTTTTTGGGGCGATTTTCTTGGTTTTTTGATGTATTTTCTAGCCAAAAACCATGGGAATCCATGGTTTGATGACCCATGGTTTTGAGCAACCAATAACAAGAGCGAACTGGGCATCCAACATGAAAGTTTGGAAGCCACGTGCCCTGTTTTCATGCCATGCAAGAAGCTCCCCATGCAACAAAAACCTAGAATTTTGGCTAAGTCCAGTTCTTGCTCCCATCTTCCAGACCCTAGATCTCTCTCGTTTCTCATCCAAATCCAGTGATCTATAGCTTGTTTCGAAGCTAATAACACCATCTACAAAGTCCCACAAGTGGTTTACCCAATCTTGAAGCCATTTGAAGCGAAAATCATAGAGAAAAGTACTGTTCACAGAGTTCAAACCCAGAAAAACCAGAAAAACTGTCTTGAAGCCACCTTTGGAGCTCTGGTTCCTGGACCATTTCAAGTCCGTTTGGGAGGTAAAACCCCTCTTTTTCTTACTTGTCTTGAGTACTTCCATATACAAGTGGTAGAAATCAAAGAGTGAAACTCCCAACCTATTTTATAAGGCCATGAAACTGCCTATCTAGCTAACTGTTTGACAGTTTCTGTATAAACCAAGCAGCAAGACCAGATTGAGACTGTGTTTAGAGGACTTGTAGACATCCATTTGGGTTCAAATCTAAGGCATTTTAGACCTCATAGTAGGGGCTACAGAGAGGTATAAAGAGCTAACCCTAAGCCTCTGTAGTTTAGAAGTTATATACTAGCAAACATGCCTTGTTAGTTATGCATTGTGGACTTAGATAAATTTTCAAAACTCTCATATGCATATTATGTTTTGG
>JAJIYU010000992.1:0-12500 GCA_030144865.1 Tinospora cordifolia
GTTAAATTTAAGGGTGATTATATATAAACTCAACAAAAATATTTATGTGGTTTAATTTTCTTTTTTGGGGCTAAAATTACTCTTATGCAATTATATATTTTTAGTTGGTTAGACCTACACCCAAAATATATATATAATTAGATGACTAACAGTCAAGCTACTATACGGTTTTAAATAAAGTAGCTCTTTTGATGTTGTTTTTTCATACTCAAGATTTGATATCGAAACTCTAGTTAAGAGGTGTTGAGTTCTGTTAACTGGACATAATATCTGTTGGTAACCAAATATTCGTTTATTTATAGATTTATGAGATCCTTTTTAGTTTAGAACTACAGATATATTATTTTTATTCTTTTTCACCAGACTCTTTGTAAAATAATAATAATAATAATAATAATAATAATAATAATAATAATAATAATAATTGTTTAATAACTATAATAATAACATAAAAATAGATCTTGCAATTTAAAAAATGTTACAAAGAAGTGGGTGGGAAAATTTGATAAGAAAAGGTACAATTATTTTGTCATTAGAGCAACAAGAAACCATGTACTCAACCTAACCTGATTCAATTAAGCCTTCTGCCATTCATATCTATGGTTGGCTACATGAATCTCCTTGTATTTCACTCTACCGGATGTTAATTCAATCGTTAACGTGGAAACTAACTACTTATAACGTCATTCAAACTATACAAATTAATTGGAGCTGGTTCATATCATAATTAGCATTATATTACATCAACTCCGCGCCGTGGGTTTTACATCATTCTTCACGTCTATCTCCTCACGTGTAGGAAATTAACTTCACTGTATAAGTCAATTTCTTGACAAATCTTATTTAAGCTTTGCTTCTCCGATTCCGCCAATTCTTCTTGTTACCAAGTGTAGCGTTTTGTATCACTATATTAATCACATGTGACTAAATAATTTTTCATATGTTCCATTGTCAAAAAAGTTATCTAATTACTTATATTTTTGAACATTTATAATATAAAATATTGCATTGTTGATCAAAAAAAATTCATAACCTGTAAGATAAAATAAAATTTCAATGGAGGACTTATTCAAAATTAGGCAACATGCCCTTACATTAAAAAGAAACTTTAAAAAATAGAAACTTGCAAAAATCCAAATTTTATGGTCTTCATAATTTAATTTCCTGAAAAAGAAGAAGAAGGGGTGAGCACAAAGCTCAGTGGATCTTTTTCAAACAACCATTTTTCAAATTCAAACCAATAACACATTCGTAATTCAATCACTTGCATGCATTATGCGTTTCAAGCATCATATTGTTTGAAGTTGTAATTTAGACCAAAAGAGTTTTTCAACCCTTGATGTTCTTAACTAAGTGCCTCTTAGAGTGAAATATGACATTGCATAGCCAATTTCATTGGACTTCCGGACTTTAGGGAGCTTACCCACCACCAAGCACTTAGGTCTTAAAACCTCGTGGCTATCTCTGAAAAAAGAACATCCATAGTAACCCACATGTTTTCTATGATAGTACGTGGTTATTTTTCACCATCTTCTTTTGTTAAATCTTAAATCATCAAATAAACTTCAAAATATGAAACTAAGATCAATAAAATTCAGAATATAAGCATTATGAAAATCAAATTATGAAACAACCATAATCATACATCATTCTTTGAAATAAAGCCTAAGCATGATACTAAACATGGCATGATCACTATGAATGCATAAATTCGAACAAGGATCGAATATGAAACTGAAATATGTTTTAGAATACTAGAACTGAAATTATTTTGATTTCAAAAGCCAAACAAACAATGAACATGCTAACAATTTGAATAAGAAAAAGGGGTGCTAGAAAAATCACTTCCACCTTAAATAAGTTTTTTCTGCATACTTCTGAAATCCGGCAGAGTTCCGTTACTTCAAAACTTCCAAACACTCAAGACTCTCAAGAACAGTTCAAGATTACTCAAGAATTGAGGGGATTGCCAAGAAGAAGGCTAGAAAGAGTCAAGAGGGACTAGTATGCTCTTGATTTGGGATGAAAACAATGTGAGCACTAGGGGTCCTTTATATAGGGTTTAAAATGGCATAGAATGGTAAGTTTTTGGTATTCTCCTTGTAGGAAACTTGCCAATTATTCAAAATTTTGTGCCCCCAAGCATGGGAAAATAACAACTGTGTTTGGATATTTTTTTGGAATTTAGAAACAATTTTTTCGATTTTAGAAACATTTTCTTGAATTTTAATCGAATTTTTCGTGATCTTTTGTAATTTTAATCAGAGCATTCGATCTGAATCATTAAATTTCCTTGAGCGCATTAACAGTTCGCGATCATCCAAAAATCATCTCAGATTTGGACCGCTGGATTTCCTCGAGCGCAGCACACTATTCGCGATCATCAAAGCTCCTCAGATCTAGATTGTCAGATGAACCTCGATCGCGGTGTGCAGATCTTCGTTTGTGCGGCTTTGATCTGGATGCTTAGATCAACCTCGAGTGAAGCAACAGTTCGCGATCGATCGAAGACGTCTCAAATTCGAACCATCACATCGTCCTCGAGCGCAGCACGTTTCACGATCAACTAATGCGGCTTTGATCTGGATCGTCTAATGAACCTCGAGCGCACCACCAGATGATCAACACAACGTGAGCACATCTCCTTGCCGCACGATTAACCTCGAGCGTCGTGTTCAAATTTTTGTTCGCGATCAACGAAACAGATCTAGACCGTTAGATCAGGCAGATTGATTTTGGGCCGTTGGATTTCGATGATTCGATGCTCCTGAGCGCTGGTTTGGTTTTGATCTTGTTCATTGGATCGGGTAGATTGATTTTGGACCGTTTGATGCAATTTCTAATTACCAAAATTTCTTTCTTAGGTTGCTATTATCCGAAATTTGCTAATTATACACTTTATAATTGATGTAAACATGGTTTTTGCACATGTCCTTCTATTTTATTGACTTGCTAATGTTTTCCCCTTTCTATTTCTTTAATATTGTATTGATTTTATATTTTTTTCTATTTCTTTAATATTGCCAACAATTAATAATTTATATTTCTTCATATTTTGTTTTCATTTCTTCATTTCTATGTATTTATCTCATAATTATATAATTCACTCTACTTACTTTACATTAGATAATTAATTTTATAATTGTTCAACTACTTGCATAATTATAAATTAATTAATTAATATTTGATAATTCCACTGAACTTATATCATTAGTTAGATCATCTTGACACTAAGATTTCATTTGCCTCCAATTATTTTAGAATTTTTTCGCAATGAATTTTATTTCATTAATTATTCTTTGTTGACAAAATTATGAGGTATTACAACCTACTCTCCTTAGAAAAATTTTGTCCTCGAAATTTGTACATGTTTAGGTGTTCCTAGTGAACGGATATGGCCACTTAGTCTTTATTTCACTTTCCAACTCCCAGGTAGCCTCTTCCAGTCTGTGATGCTTCCACAGTACCTTATTTAAGGGAATATCCTTACTTCTCAAATTCTGTACCTTGTAATCAAGGATTCTAACTGCAGTTTCCTCGTAGGTAGCATCATCCTGAATGTTCACTTCCTCCCAGTGGATGATGTGAGAAGGGTCAGGTTCGTACTTTCTCAACATGGAGACATGGACTGCATTATGAGCTAAAGTCATCCGGCTTGGTAAATCCAACTCTTAAGCACCTTTTCTGATTTTCTAAGTATTTCAAAAGGTCCTACAAACCTCAGGATAACTTCCCTTTGAATCTGAACCTTTTGATACCTTTCTGAGGACTGACTCTCAGAAATACTTTGTTCCCAACTTGGAACTCTAGTGGTCTTTTCCTCTTGTCAGCATAACTCTTCTAACGAATCTGTGCAGTAGTTAGTCTCCTCTATATCAACTTGACTTGGTTGTTCATCTCTTCCACCACCATTTAATACATGATCTTCAAGCTCAGCCCAATAGGCAGGTGATCTGCAAGGTCTCCCATAGAGGGCCTCGAATGGAGCCATCTTTATGCTTGCCTGGTAACTGTTGTTATAGGCAAACTCCGCCAAGTGTAAATACTTGCTCCAGTTCCCCTTGAAGTCTAAAACACAATACCTCAACATATCCTCTAAGATTTGGATAACTCTCTCAAACTGACCATCTGTTTGAGGGTGAAATGTTGTACTCATGGTGAGCTTAGTACCCATCTCCTTCTGTAGACTTTGCCAGAACTGTGAAGTGAAGCGAGAGTCTTTGTCAGACACAATAATCTTGGGTACACCATGCAGCCTTACTATTTCCTTCACATATAGTTCTCCCAGCTTACTGACTTGGTCTGTGGATCTGATTGGCAGGAAATGAACCACTTTGGTGAGACAATCCACAATCACCCAAACAGTGTCTTCTCCTTTTTGGTTTCTGGGTAAACCACTAACAAAGTCTATGGCAATGTTATCCCATTTCCATTCCGAGATAGGGAGTGGTTGTAGCATTCCAGAGGGTTTCTGGTGTTCTGCTTTCACTTGTTGACATGTTAAGCATTTAGGGACATGCTTAGCTACGTCCCTCTTTATTCTTCTCCACCAGTAGGTTTTCCTAAGGTTCTGGTACATCTCATCCCCGCCTGAGTGCATGGTATACTTAGTCTGATGAGCTTCATCAATTATAATATCTTACTCTGCCCATTCTGAGGTACACACATCCTTTCCCTAAGCCTTAGGATATTTTCAGCATCTAACCTAAAGTCATTATGCTTGCCTTGTATAACTCCTTCGATCAAACTGGTAAGCCATTTGTCTTGTCTTTGTTCATCCCTGATCTGGTGCAGAAGATCTAGTTGGCAAGACATAGTGTAGAGGTAGAGGTAGGCTTGTTTTTCATTTAGAGTCACACCCAGCCTAAAATCATCAATCAACTGGTACATCTGGCCTTTCTCTTCCTCCTGTTTGTTGAACTTCCTACTCAAGGCGTTAGCCACTACATTGGCCTTCCTTGGATGGTAGTATAGTTGAAAATCATAGTTTTTCAAGAACTCCATCCATCTCCGTTGCCTGAGGTTCAACTCCTTTTGGGTGTAGATCTACTTCAAGCTCTTGTGATCTGAAAACAAATTAAATTTCTCACTATAAAGGTAGTGTCTCCAAATCTTCAGGACAAACACAATGCTCGCTAATTCTAGGTCGTGAGTAAAGTAATTCTTCCCATGGACCTTCAGTTGTCGCGAAACATAAGCGATTACTTGTCTTTCCTGCATCAACACTGCTCCAAGTCCATTTAACGAAGCATCAGTATAGAGGGTATAGGTAACAACATGGGTTGGAGTGACTAGGATAGGGGTTATAGTCAATCTCTTCTTCAGTTCTTGGAATGATTTTTCACACTTCTCATTCCAATCGAACTTGATTCCCTTCCTGGTCAACTTGGTCCTAGGTTCTGCTAGCTTGGAGAAATCTTGAATAAACCTTCTGTAATACCCAGCTAGACCTAAGAAGCTCCTGATCTCTATAACTGTCTTAGGTTGCTTCCAATTCATAACCGCTTCCACCTTCTTCGGATCTACAGAGATGCCTTTTACTAACACTACGTGGCCAAGGAACTTAACCGTCCTCATCCAAAACTCACACTTGTTGAACTTGGCATATAATTGATGCCTTTCGAGTGTCTCCAACACTATTTGCAAGTGTTCTAAGTGTTCAGCCTCTAACTTGGAGTAGATTAGGATGTCATCTATGAATACCACCACAAATTGGTCAAGATACTGTCTAAACACTCGGTTCATCAAGTCCATGAATGCTATCGGAGCATTAGTCAAACCAAATGGCATCATGGTAAACTCGAAGTGTCCATATCTTGTCATGAAGGTAGTCTTGTATATGTTAGACTCCCTAATTCTCAGTTGATGATAACCCGACTTAAGATCAATCTTTGAGAAATGAGTGGCTCCTCTCATTTGATCAAATAGGTCATCAATCATTGGTAGAGGGTACTTATTCTTCACCGTGGCTTGGTTGAATTTTCGATAATCGACACAAAGTCTCATAGAACCATCCTTCTTCTTCATGAACAACACTGGAGCTCCCCAAGGTGATTCACTCGGCCTGATGAACCCTTTCTCCCGAAGCTCATCGAATTGTGACTTTAACTCAATCAGTTCTACCTGTGCCATTCTATGAGGAGGTATAGCTATAGGGTTGGTTCCAAGGTGAAGTCCAATCTTGAACTTTATCTCTCTAGCAGGAGGTAGTCTGGGTAAGTCATCTGGGAACACATCCTCATACTCCCTAACCACTGCTAGGTCTTGTATCCTCTTTGGTTCTATAGGCTCTTCTTCAGAGAGTTCCTCAAACTCATCCTTCTGCCTTAGGCAGTTCAATATGGCTATGGTTGGGCTTCTTGGTAGTTTTCGCATATCTCCATTGTTTTTATAGGTTTCCCCAGAAGGTAGGATTATGGTCACTTGTCTCTTAGGACAATCTATCTGGGCTTGGTACTGGTCTAACCAATCCATCCCCAAGATCACATCATATCCATATAAAGGTAAGTACATAGGTCAATTGTTAAGAGTTTATCCCCAAACCTTAGGTCACAACTACACATTCTTTTTGAAGTCACTGTGGTCCTTATTGGTGTGGACACATTCAAAGTTAAAGGTAGTGTTTTCGTCAAAAGTTGTAACCTATCAGCTAATTCTTCAAAGATAAAGGATTTAGAGGCACCCTCGTCAAACAATAGTTTCACAGCAACATTGAATAACAGTAACATACCTTCCACTACAAGGACTTGGTCTTCATGGGCCTCAACCGCAAACACTCTAGCCTGGTTCTGACCACGGCTTTGGTTTTGCCCCTGATTGGCATTTTGACTCTGTCTTGCTTGAGGACGCCCATTCTGACCTCCTCCCTAGGTATTCTGTTGTTGGGGAGCCTGAGCTGATGTTGTTGGGTAGTTTTTAGCAAGATGCCCCCTTTGTCTGCATAAGAAGCATAATCCTAGCCTCTTAGCCTGCTCCCTTACCCCATCCTTGTTCTGTCCCTATTTCTGTAGCGCATTCCCACCATTCTTATTTTTCTTTTGAACCCCTTGGTTATTTTCATTCCTAGGCCTCTTGTTCTTTCCCTCAACTTTTGCTCCAAGTTGAGTTCTTGCTCCAGAATTAGGGCCTTTTCTACGTGTCCTTGTAAGTCTTTAGGCCCAAAGCCTTCACTATCTTTTGGATCTCCATCTTGAGACCCCTTGCGAACCACTTGGCCTTCCTTTTCTCCTCCCTAATTAGATTTGGTGAGAATTTGGCCAGCCCGTAAACTTTCTCTCATATTCAGCTACAGTCATGTCCCTTTGATTCAGTCGAACAAAGTCCTCCTGTAGCTTGCTCAAGGTTGCTTTTGGGAAGAACTTCTCATAAAAGATCTCTGTGAAGTTTTCCCAGCTCATGGCATGAACATTCGTATTAGGGTCCATCCTCATCATTTGCCACCAACTCCTGGCTGGTCCCTTGAAGTGGTGCGTGGCCAGTGCCACCCGTCTTGACCTAGTTACCTTCAGCACATTGAGAATTTCTTCCATCTCTTTGTACCAGTGGTCTGCCGAGATGCAGTTTATGGTACCATCAAATGAAGGGGGATGGAGCTTCTGTAGCTCAATCAACATTTTCCTCTGTTTCTCATCCTCCAATCCCTTCTGAGCCCTCTGACATTCGAGATTTTGGACCACAGGTGCTGGCTGTCGGACCTGGTTAGGTTTAGGTACTTGAGGCTGTGGTGCCACCTGCGGGATTATCTGTGGAAGTGCCCGCAATAGTTGATCCAGCACCCTCTGCGACATCTCATTCATCATGGCCTCCATCCATGCCTCCATTCCAGCAGTCAGTTCCCGTTTCCGTTGTTTCGTCTCATCAGAGGTGGTGGATCGAGTAGCGTACCTTCTTGCTTCAGCTATTGTCTATAAATTTAACACCTTGTCAGTATTTGCCTCGTCAGATGTTCGTACTATCATGACTCTAAATTCATGTCTCTAGGTTCCCGACATGTTTAGTGGCCTAAAGATTTTTCTTCTAGGTTCTTTTCATGCATGGGTATAGGATTTGGTCTCAAAGCAATAAACAGTAAAGCATGCATATTACACAATCATACAATCATGTTAGCACAACAAGGTTCCAACCTTCCACCTAAACTTCCAGGTTCAAGTGTCCCATACCACTCTACCCCTTCTACTTAGGCTTTCACTCAGAATAGAGTCGCAACCCAAACAATTTTGCAAATTGCTTGATAACTAAGGTTCCCGAGCCCACTATACTCCACCGTCCCATACCAGTGAGCATAGAGAAACTCGTTCTGCCAGAGTTACCAATCATTCGCCACATATGGTCCATCATTCTCTGAGTCCAGGCTTCCTCCATACCCCCGAATTCCTATGCATCCCATACTACATAGAAACCGAAAGATACAGAAGTTTCTCGGTTTCGTGTCCTGATCAAACAAGTTTCTGTTTTCACACAAGTTTTTGTCTCTAGCCTATGCCCTAGAGATTTATGCTTTTGATCCACTGTGCCACCCCTGGCTACACCATGTTTCTACCTAGGGTCTTTTTTCTGGACCTAGGGTTCAGTCTGGTTGACTCACAACCTCTGTCTAGTCAAGATACCATATTTGGCATCTTTTTTGACTTCTATTCACTTTTTTGCCCTAATTTTCCACCTTCTAATTTGTTTTTTATAGAAAATAAGAGTGTTCTTCAACTCCGACTACTCATATAAGCTGGTGGACAACCTCTAGATTGGGTGACAAGACCGAGGTCTGCTTAGCAACGATGCTTTCTAGGGCGGGATCACCCACCTCCCTTTCAATGTTTAGCTTGACTCGGGACAAAGCTTACCACTATCAACTCAACTTGTAGTCTTTGTATCCAAACAAAATAGTTCAAAATATATTTTTCCTTTTTGAAAACACTTTCTAAAACATTTTTCAAAAATAGAAGGTAGGACACTAAAATTTTAATTCAATGTGAAGCCCTAATTTGGCTTTCTAATTCTCGTCAAACAACTAATGATTGACTTTGTGACACTCCGGCCCCTGCTCTGGGAGCTATCCATCGCTATGCCTCACGTCGAGGCCCAGCGTTGAGACTCGCGCTCCCCTTCGGGTACTCTGTCGTGCGTGCGAGATAAATCACATCAATCCTTAGACGCCGGAGACCGGGGTCATCACTAACTATTTTCTAAATCCGTACAATCGGTGCGCTTCCTTACCACTAGACTCAGTGGATTAAAATATATATATAAAAAAATCATTTGCTACAATTGTTCACTAACAGTACATTATATCAAAACATGCCACCGGAATTTTCACTAGAATATTTACATTAAATCAAAATACAGCAGCGAAAACCATCAAAATCATCAACCCATATAGTAGGGTTTCAAGTATGCTGAAAATATACATGTCATGTGCCTTTGAAGGCATTATCTCAAAATACATCTCAAAATTGAGTATCCAAAACTGGCTCAAAGAGCTAAAGTTCCAAACAACATTTTAAAATATACAACAGTCCCAAAAGGAAATATTTGGCCACATGGCCTGTTCAAAATATATACATGATCTGTGAAAATTGAGACAAAAAAACAAAAATATAAGTCCAACAGCGACCTCCCAGCGAGATCACCTAACAATCCTTGAATCAACGGGTCAACTAGTGTACTCTACCTCTGCGAGTACCTGTAAAAGAAAATGGGGTGAGTTTGAGAGCCCAATGGATCATCCCTACACATCACTAGCATTATATAAACCAAAATCCAAAACATGCACACACTTTCATTACATTAATCGTTTCAAACAGTCATTTATTTTGTTGTACCCTAAGACCGAAAAAGATCTTCTCTCGGTGTTCCCAAGTGCCCAGAAATCGAGCCCAGTCGATAACGCCTCGAGCTATGCTACCGTACCCGACCCTGGCACGCATCCAAGAATAGGTGCAATGGTGTATGGCCAATGCTCACCCGTTCGAGGAACTCTCAGCCGTCGCAGGCGGCTCTATTAAGAACACCGACAATGAAATTCGAAAGATGTCGTGCGACAAATATGGCCACGTCCACGAGTCGTTGACAAATGCCACTATCGCCCCGGTACGTGGAATTTTAAGTCTTAATTTACTCTTCTTTAGTTTCCAATCATTTTCATTCCATACCATATCATCATGTGACACTCATGAATAATGATGCAATTCAGATAATGAAACTATCGTATCAGTCGTGCATAATTTTCACCCAAATAATGATAAAGCATGTAACTAGACATTATGCTTAATTAACAGTCAAAACATTCCAAAATCGTATCCATTCTAGCATGCATTCTAACATCCTATGCTACAAAAACATCATGCCTTGAACTTCAAGCCTACATAATACTAGTGAGCAAGAGAATCCTGCCCACCTGATAACACAGAACGACCCTTGCGCCTACTCGCGAGGATCACGCTCGAAGTCCACAATCTGAAATGATTAAACCTCGTCATTCACTCCAAATCACCAAAAATCCCCCTTCAACAATAATACAAAAATCCAAATTTCCATTTTTTTCACACGAAAATGCGAAATTATAGTCAACGCATTCTAAATTAAGAATAGCACACATTTAAAACTGACTATAACGTCAAAAGAGGAATAGATTAAGTTTTATTACCTATCAAAGGATTTGCACCTTCAAAAACCCTCCAGATAGGTGAAATTCCTCTAGATCTATCAAAAACTACAATTGAACAGTTAAAACTTTTAGAATTCGGTTCTAAATCAATAAACTCTCAGTTTAGAAGGAAGATCTAAGCTTATTTGGTTCCGAATCGTCTTATACATCAAATTCCTACCTTAGATCTTGAGATCCTCCTTGAATCAGCTCTGGATCAGTTCTCTAAAACTCTGGGATGATCTGGGAAGATCTGGGGTTGAAATGACGTAATTAGGGCTTGAAAAATGTTAAATATCACGTAACTACGGCGGTCGACACTTTACAGATCGCGGTCACCCATGTGACCTAATTTTTTTCCGTGATTTTCCACTGATTACTACGGTCAGCCTTCAGTGACCGCGGTCAATAGTATGATGTCTTGTTTTTTCAATGTTTTTCCCCATTATCAAAATTCCGATTTATTTTATTTTAATACTATACTATATAATAATCATTTAAAACATGTTTTCACACATTTTTACATTTATTTAATAATTTTTTAAAAAATCTATTTTCGATGTGTACGCATTTGAGAAATTTGGGATATTACAAACTTTCTATTTTCAGCCTAATCAACGCATGTTTAGGCTTAACTTTCTATTTCTAGCCCAAGACACTTAAAGCCTAGGCTCTAATACCACACTTGTAACACCCCAACCCCTACATACATTGAGCATTAGACATAACTACCATTCTTTGACAGTGAACTTAATCATTTGGCGGGTCGGGCCGGTGTTACTTTACAAGTGACACACACTTGACTTTCAATTTTTCAATACCTCATGCCTTAGAGTAAATTCAAGAATACAATTTTCTTTTAATAAAATCAAGACAATTAAAGATAAAGAAAAATTCAACTTCTTTATTCATAAAAAGAAAGTACACAACTTTATAATGTAAACTATTACATTGTTGATCAAAAGAAATTTATAACCTCTAAAATAAAATAAAATTTCAGCGGAAGACTTATTCAAAATTGGGCAACATGCCCTTACATTAAAAGAAAACTTTAAAAAATAGAAACTTGCAAAAATCCAAATTCCATGGTTTTCATAATTTAATTTCCTGAAAAAGAAGAGAAAGAGGTGAGCACAAAGCTTAGTGGATCTTTTTCAAACAACAATTTTTCAAATTCAAACCAACAACACATTTATAATTCAATCACTTGCATGCATTAGGCGTTTCAAGCATCATATTGTTTAAAGTTATAATTTAGACCAAAAGAGTTTCTCAACCCTTGATGTTCTTAACTAAGTGCCTCCTTAAAGTGAAATATGGCATTACATAGCCAATTTCATTGAACTTCTGGACTTTAGGGAGCTTACCCACCAACCAAGCACTTAGGTCTTAAAACCCCATGGCTTCTATGAGAAAAGAAAATTCAAAGCAACCCACATGTTTGCTATGATGGTACATGGTTATTGTTGGTGTTCTCCTTATAGGAAAATTGCCAATTATTCAAAATTTCGTGTCCCGCAAGCATAGGAAAATAGCAAGTGTATTTGGATAATTTTTTAGAATTTAGAAACAAATTTTCAGATTTTAGAAACATTTTCTCAGATTTTAATTGAATTTTTCGTGATTTTCTGTAATTTTAATTAGAGCATTCGATCTGGATTATTGGATTTCCTTGAGCACATTAACGGTTCGCGATCATCCAAAAATCGTCTCAGATTCGGATTGTTGGATTTCCTCGAGTGCAGCACACTATTCGTGATCATCAAAGCGCCTCAGATCTGGACCGTCGGATGAACCTCGATCGCAGTGTGCAGATCTTCGTTCATGTGGCTTTGATCTAGACGCTCAGATCAACCTCAAG
>JAJIYU010000992.1:17500-40805 GCA_030144865.1 Tinospora cordifolia
TTGTGCATTTCAGTTCATCGATCTTCTTTATTTGTCTTTCTTCTGTTAATCTTCATTGTTGTTGTTCTTCTTCTTTGGGTATTTGGGAATAAAATATCTGTTTCTGCATTTGGGAACGAAATCTCTACTTGTAACGGTTGGTCTTCTTTTTTGTGCATTTCAGTTCATCGATCTTCTATGTTTGTTTTTCTTTTGTTAATCTTCATTTGTTGTTATTGTTCTTCTTTGGGTATTTGGGAACAAAGTATTTGCTTTTGCGTTTGAGAACGAAATCTCTACTTGTAACTGTTGGTCTTTTTTGTGGGTTTGGTAACTGTTGTTGTTATTCTATTATTATTATTTTGTTCTTTTTTGGTTGTTCTTGAATTTTTGTCTGAGTTTATATGTTTGGATTGTATATTAAATCCTACATTTTAATTATGTGATAGTTATTTATTGCATCTAAAGTAATTAGTTAATTCCTTTGGATTTTGTATCAATAGACATATTATATCTTCTAGAGCCACTATGACAAAAAAGAAGACTTTAGAAGCTGGTGAAGTAAGTATTTTATTTTCAGTGATATTCATAATGATGTATTTATGGTCAAGTTTATGTGAATATTATAAAACAAAAAATTATATATATATATATATATATGAATGCATTTTTTTCAAGTTCTCTAAATAAGCTAAGAAGAGAGCTAAGAAGCAATGAACAACCATGTTGGCTGTAATGAATCATTCTGAGAATGAAAGTGTGAAACTGTCTAATGAGGACTCCAACTCACCAAGATCATCAACTAAAACAGAAAGTAGTACAAGAGCAATAGAGATTGATAGCACAACAACAAAGAAGTGTGAACCTACTAGGATGAGTTTGGTTTTAGGACATGCTCCTAGAATGAAAGTTGAGTTTAATGAAAGAGGATAGCCAGTGTCAACTAATTCTGAGAAGCTATCATCTTACATTGGTATAATTGTGCGAGAGCCCGTGCCTGTAGTAATTAAAGGTTGGCATCATGTGGCTCCAGAAATTAAAGAACAACTATGAAGGTTAATTGAGGTATGCGTATAATTGAATTATTTATTCATAAGAGATTCTAATACTTTATTAGTAGATTTTTCGTGCATATTAGACAAGATTTGTAGTTGACATGTCTAATAAGACTATGATATTGCAAAAGATAGGACACATGTAGAGGCAATACAAGTCCAAAGTTTCTACAACAATTAGAGAAGCAATGAAAAAAAAGATAGAAACTTTGTGGACAAATATCTTAAGCCTAGCAATGTGATGTCTACTAAAGAGTGAAAAACTTTTGTTGAAGAAAGATTATTCGAAGAGTTTCAGGTTTGTTGTGTATTTCTTATATATATATACTTTAAATTTGAATCATCTCCTTTTTTCATTATTATTAATATATTCATTTTATTAGGCAACAAGCGAAAAGTTTAGTGAAATGAGGGCTAGTCAAAAACTATTGCACACAATGAGTCGGAAGGGCTATGCTCATTTGGAGCATGAATTGGTAATGGTCTTGGCACGTACTTTATTTTATTTTTCCTATTTGCATTTTTACATAAGTATATATGTTGTAAATGTTACTATTTTTCATATTTTAAAAGGAAGCCAATGAAAATTCAGATTCAGTTGCAAGAGTAGATGTATGGACAAAGGGTCATTTGAAAAAGAATGGTGAGCCTTTAAATGAAGCAGTTCAAGAAGTAATTGTAAGTAACTCATTAAAGCAAATCATATATAGTTATATATAGTAAAATTATATAACAATAGAAAGTTATCAAGTTAATTTACTTGTTTTTATGTAAATATAGGAAAAGATTAATAACATTAGTCAATCTACCACCAATTTAGTCGAAAGAGATAACTTAAGAGAGGATGCCATAACTAAAGTATTGGGATCTGAACATCTTGGGCGAGTTCGAGGTCTTCGATTTGGGGCAACGCCTTCAAAGGTTGATGGTCAAATTCAAAGTAATGAAAAAGTAAAAGTCTTAGAGAATATAATTCAAGATCAAGCAGAAAGAATAAATACTCTTGAAGAAAAATCAAAGAAAATGGATATACTCGAGAAAAGAGTTGAGGCATTGACTCCCATGCTCTTAATGCAATCTCAACAGGTGACAACTAGGCTTAAAATTTTTTTTTTTGTAGTTTAATTTATTACTTAAATTTATATAGTGAAATATATTTTATGATATGGTTCAACAGCTTCAAAACCCAAGTGAAAGAGAGATGAATATGATACATTTGAAAGCTCAAACACCACAAGTAAACTATATTTTGAACCCAACTTTGATTATATGCTTTTATTCTTATAATGTTTATATTATCTTTAATTTGTTTATGTATTATGTAGTCACAACAGGGTCGCAAGCCCACTCAAGAAAAACTACCTCTTGAGAATGTTAGATGCGAATTATTGAACTAGCATCCCGAAAATGAAAGAAACGAAGAAGTTGTAACAGTAGGAAAGATTTCTTCTACAGATCCTAAGGCTAAAGTTCATGGCCTCCCATTAGGCTTTGATTGTTGGAGAGTTTAGGTTGTAAAGCTAGTGAATGAAGATACTGATTTATATAGACCAATATTAGAAATTCATTACTTGAGTGATGATGTTGGAAGTACAAATGTTTGGCCAAAGAAATACCTAAGACTATTGTAAATAATAATTACACTTTTTGATGAATTATATATGTGTTTGATGGATTGTATATATGTTTGATTGATTGTATATACTAAATGAGGCATTTGAAATATAGGACAAATGTTTAATAAAGTTTATTTTATATTATGAATTTATAGATACAGGTAAATATATGCAATATATACTGTAGTAAAATATTTTTAGATTAAAAAAATTGACACATATGACAATGTTTAGTTTTCGTTGTAAGTACATGATATAACAACATGCAGACGATTTTTGTTGAAATACTAGAGCTTTCACAATGGGCACAAGCATGTTATTAAGTAATGGACATACAACAACAACCACTTGATCATTGTTGAAAGGTTAAAAGGTTAGGTTTTCCACAATGTCCGCCTGTTGTTATAGCATGTCTACAACAACAGGGACGATTATCGTTGTCGAATATGTCTTAAAAGATTGAAGCATTTAACAATGTGTGAATGTTGTTGTAACCTTAGTTTTTAGACCGATACACAATGCATTACAACAATAGGCTTGTGACCATTGTTAAAGGTTAGGGTTTCCACAAAGTGCGTCTGTTGTTATAACATTTCTACAGCAACAAGCATAGTGACCGTTGTCAAATATGTCTTTAAAGATTGAATCATTTAATAATGGATGAATGTTTTTGTAACCTCACTCTTAGATCAATACATAACGCTTTATAATAACAGGCCGGTGACTGTTTCTAAAAATAGTCAGCCATTTAATAACACCCTAATCGACAACATCACCATAAACGTTGTCGTATGGGTATAACAACGAACATTTTACGTTGTTGTAAGTGTGTTTTTTTGTAGTTTCCATGTCATGCCGTTTGGAGTAACAAATTATAACACCCTGCCTTTCCCGAATTCCTTTTTAAATCATGTGGACCGCACAACTCAACCGAGAAGTGGGCTGGTGTCACATTATTTCTATTTTTTGCTTTTTCCATTTCAGTCCCAAATCTTTGGGATTTCCTGAGTATCAATATCTTATAAACATTTCTTAATAAAGTAACAAGTGATTTTAATAAAAATAAAATCTGATTAATTGAAATAGAAGGAGTACAACTATTCATGCAATAATTTAAAAGAGTAACATTGTTGAAACATTTAAATGAAATAATTCCATATCATTAATTCTTTCCAAAAATTCAGAGGTATATAGCCTTTATGTCTATTACAGCGGAATTAATTTCAAATAACAAAATTTGGGCCAACATGTCCTACAATTAAATAAATTTCTAAAAAAAAAATATTCTAAGTAAAATAATGCCTATGTGGCTATCATGTTATCTCTGTTTATCAATTTATTTCAGCACATGAGACATACACTTTAGACACTTTCAAACATTATGTGATTCAATCAATTTCTTGTTTAATAGTTATAGTTAAGACTGAAAGGGGTTAATCTCTGGGTTCTTATCAAAACTCATATCAAAGAAAGAAAGACATCCTTTTATGGTAGTTTCTAATGGATTTAGGATCATACCCTTTATTCGAGTATTTTAGGATTGTTATCCATGTATGTGGTTATGATCTTAATTTAATCTTAAGAACACCAATAGCAATCCTTCATGGCACACTGTTCCAGTATGTGGTTATGATCTTAATTTATCTTTCATTAAATATAACGATCATGAATAATAAACAAAAGATTAAATTCAACATGTGAGCATAATAACACATAGCATGGATCACGGTAGCACATAACATACATCTTTATTTATGCAAACCTAAGCATGTGAGATCTACGCATGGCATGTATGACTAACTCAAATAAAACATGCATATTCAAGCATAATCACACATGAATATCTTATTAAAATTAAAATAATAGGTTAAAACTCAGAAATCACTTTCACCTCAGTAGTTTTGATCTGCTGAAACTACAGTTGAATCCCTTTCAGATCTCCTCAATTGTTGTGTGATGCCCCAAGAGTCTATAAGACCTCCACGTCACTGGTGAATAATTAAAATAAATAAATAAATAAATAAATAATAAGATACTTGAAAACCATGTAGAATAAGTCCAACTAAACTTAAAATAAATATAAAAATAATATAAATTTGAAAAGCACAAGAAATTGCAAAGAAAAGATGTAAAAAGTTGAAATTTCAGTGATTACCACGGTAATTTCGAACAAACCCAAAAAATGAAGAACAATGCATCATCCTGGTTGTTGCGGTCACTGACCATGATAATACCTGATTACCACAGTAATTTTTGGGTGACCGCGATAATCATAAAAAAAAAATATGGAAATGAGCAAAATGCATCGTCCTGGTTACCACGGTAATACTTGATTACCGCGATAATTCTTGGATGACCACAATAATTCGCAAATTTTATAAATTTGAAATGTTCGTGGAAAACCCTAGATCCAAGTTTTGTGCACCGCACCTTGGGGGTTTCTCTCTTAAACCCTAACAAAGCCTTTCAATCTCGTTTCTTAACATTTCTGTCGAGTTCTAAGGGTGACTTGGGCTCATTCAAACCCTTCTCTACCCATTATCAAGCTTAGATTCGCCAAGAGCAACATCAACAAGGATGGATCCAAGTTGAGGCCCAGTTTGAAATTATTTTCGCTAAGGTAAATCACAAAACCCCACTTGAAATCTTGTTTTCTTAGCATTGTAAATCATTTTTCTAAGTGTAAACACATTTCTCTTTGAAGTGTAAGTGAGTTGAGGGCCGCAAGACTTTGTTTTGACGAGAAACAAAGAGAAAAAGCGTAGATCTCCAAGGTATAAAACCTTCCTTTAGTTTGATGTGTGTTTTAAGCCTAATGTGTGTGTATTGAAGAGTTAAACACATGTTGCTGATTCTGGTGATCGCGATAATGCGAAGCATTACTGCCATAATCCATCGTGTACCCTATTTCGCATTACCGTGTTAATCCATCGTGGACCCTGCCTTTTCTTTAGTTTTCATTTCGGCTTTGTGTACACTGTAAAATACATATGTAAGGGACATAAATCTACGATTTTGAACATTGTTTTGAATGCTTTAGAATTACATTATCTTGGTATTATAATCTTATAGATTAAGGATCTAAAATGCATGCGGCAAGGAGTAAAGGCACATGGGTAGAAAATACAAGTGGATGTGATTACCGTACTCCCTAACCTTATTTAAACTTTGAATGCAAAGTATGATGTATGTTTACTTTTAATGAATACCTAGAAGCATGCTAGGTTATATATCTAATTGATCTCTAATTGGAATGACTTGACTTGTACCCATGAGTGTTGTTTACTTGCTTTACAACATGCTTCGATGATAGATTCAGGTCTTAATCTTCATGAGTGTTTGAACGTATCTAGTTGTTTACTTCAAAATGTTACACATGATGACTATGTATGAATTGGAATGGAATGCGCAACTAAAGAAGATTAAATTAAGATTTAATAACTCCACGTACCGGGGCGATGACCAGCCTTTGCGTGTCATCGTGGGTGTCCTTACCCGAGCTGACTGCGATGGCTGATTGTGTCTTTGGATGGAGAGTTACTGCAGACTTCTCTCCTTAGATCGTGGTCCTGAAAGGTAACCAGCCCTTGGGTGTTACCCCCAGATTTGCTCCCAGACCACATGGGGACACCGAGATCAAGGCTCTTTTGGTCTACGCTCTGACAAAATGATAAATGAAGTGTTTGAAATGCCCTATTGTAATGAAAGTGTTTGCATGTTCTGTATTTTGGTTTGTATAATGCTAGTGATGTGTAGGAATGATCCACTAAACTCTCGAGCTCACCCCATTATTTTATTACAGGTGATCATTGACATTGCAGGAGTAGACCAGCCATGTGAGGCTATCATTTTGGTTGAAACCTCACTAAGAGGTTGCCACGATTTTCTTTTTGGTTTGATGTTTTATCATTTGTTGTAAATGATTTGAATTGGGCATGTGCCCTCCATCTTTTAAATCGTTTCACATGTAAATTAAATGTTTTGGGACTTAGGCCAGATGGGCCATATTTATGTTTTTGCAACCCACTTCGTAAAAGTGATGTCATGACCGACACATAATACTATATACGCTACATCTACTATATAATACTATATCAGCCTCTTACACTCAATACTACTCAATATCCATCCAAAATTTCAACAGAGTCTCCCCTAAAATTTTGACTTATCCCAATAAATTTATCACCTAATAAACACATTAACAATCCACAGTTCACACAAATAATATTAAACCACATTTGTTATCAATCATAATTCATAGTTCATAATTTACAAAGTTCCACTCTTAACTAGTATAAATAGATCCAAATCCCTCTAATGATGTTACATATATAGTGATAATTATAATTATACAAAAATACAATCCACAAAATAATTGAGCTTACGCACACTGCAGTGACTGAAGAATCGACTACCCTTCTTGTGCTGGTTTTTTCCCTTTCTTATCTGTTCCTAAAATGTTAAAGATAATAAGTGAGTAACAACATGCCCAGTGAATAATCTTTATCTATGACATTTAGATGCATTTAAATAATCATGCAGAAAATCAAATTGGATAAAACATTTAAATTTATCATGCACATTTAAGCCATACATACATGCATTCAACATAGTGATCATGCTATTTTGAATGCCTCATTTAATAAGAATACATGCACATCCACATCTTTTAGAAGTAGAGTCAGTCTCACTTCTTATCTTACTTGGACAATAGTAGACTGTACCTCTAATTATCACCCACTCCGCAACCATTTCTAGGATTATCACATAGAGAAAGGTTGATACTTCTCATAGCTCAGTCCCACATGAATTATCACATGAGAAAAGTATTATTCTCCATGGCTTAGTCCCACATGGATTATCACATGAGAGAAGTATTATTCTCCATGGCTTAGTCCATCGAAATGATACCGTATTTTAGATATGCTCTTGCAAATCCAAAATACGCTGCCGTGTAAATAAAATTTCATGAATTTCAAACCAAATGCAAAGATGTCAATACGAATAACATACTTACATTCAAATCAATTTTATATCTACAATGCCATATAAATAACCAAGAAAAAGAAATACTCACAAAATACCAACAACTAATCTCGTTGGGCACGTACACTTCTTGGTATGGTAATTAGCCACTTCCAAATTTACTGTAAAATTCAGTAATATATAATCCATCAACTCACATATAATATATATTTCTATTTGCATCAGTTCTTATTTCATAAAAATCAAGGGTTTTGACATAATATCATCATTCACATAATACCAGAAATAATTATTATTCACCAAAATTATTGTCCAACCAATTTCCAATATCTACTTCCAAAAATATAGGTTCCAATGCACCAAAATCAACCTATCACAAAAACAATTTTATATCCACCACTCACAATTAATTAATTTATTTTTATAAAAGATTTCTGAATTATTTATTCTTCACATTTGATCATATACGTGTATTAGACAATACGTATAACTGCACATTAGCTTGAATATTCTTAATAACCTTTAAAATTAATTTCCTGCTCAAACACCGCATTTTTATAACAGAAAATAAAATAAATAAGCTTCCCAAATCATATTTTTCTTCAATTTTCCAAATTTTCAAAAATAACTCAATTGATCAATCAGTCACCAAAAATCCATTTGATATCCAAAATTCACAAATTCGGTGTCAATGGTTACGTATTTTCATTCTCTACATTTCTATTGGTTTCAATCAAAGTTTTATTTGGGTTTAATATATTCAAAAGTCTATCCAAAGGTTATAAAACTTTGGGTATTTATTTTAAAACCTACATAACAAACTAACACAATCTGACCACATATCTGGGATCTACTCATTACCAAGAGTATTTTGGTATAACTTTTACTAAGTTTTACTTACTGTGGGAAAAAGCCTAATTTTTTAGTACAGATATAAAACACCGTGCATAGTAAAAATTATACTCTTAGGATTATAGTACTTAGCCTATATAGCATTTTTATAACAAGAATTGAGAGAAATAGCTTACCTACGCGACGAATCTGACGAGAAAATCAAATTTTCCCTTTTTTTTCTTTTCTTTTCGTTTTCGTTCTCTGCAATTCCTGTTCTATTTCCACGTTTTGGAAATGGTTACCGCAATTAAAGAATGAAGAAAAGAAAGGCTAAGTGAAGTAAATGTCTTCACCGCCCACCATATATGTATTCATGTGCTAATCATTCACGTGACCCCTTAATTCATTTTGCTCATCTGCCACTCAACCACCCATAAACATTTGTATAATGTATAAAAATTAGCCAATCAACTTCAAGTGCTTTATTTATTAAATAACTCTCAAACTATCTTATCACCCCTTTCATTCTCCCTTCATCACTTGTTCTCAACCGTGAATGCACCACCCATGATACATATATATAAATCATAACAGCCCCATTAATTTATACACATCCCACCATTATTTATGATTATACCTTAATTTTATTATTATTAGTATTTATACAACAATTATTTCTTTCAATAAATAATTTAATTTAATTTAATTAATTTATATGCATAACCCATATTTTTAATACAGGTGTGTAATTAACATGTATATATATACACACGTAATCCGTACAAATACATATATTTATACTCATTTATTTTTATTTAAATTAATTTACGTTTCTAATTAAAATATGGAGTGTTACAAATCTCCCCAAATTAAAAAATTTCATCCTCAAAATTTAAATTAAAGGAACATACCTCAAGTAAGAAAGATCTGGAAATTGCTCCCGCATCTTATCTTCACGTTTCCAGGTTTGCTTTTCATCATCATGGAATTGCCACTTAACTCTGACTAATGGAATTTCCTTGTTTTGTAGCTTCTGTACCCTTCTGGCTATGATCTGAATAGGCTTTTCCTCATAGGTAGTGTCCTCCCCAACTTGTATCTGTATTAAATCTAGAACATGCGTTGGATCTAGATAATATTTCCTTAACATAGATTCATGAAACACATCATGAACACCAGCCAACTGAGGAGGTAGAGCAAGGCTATATGCAACAGGACCAATCCTCTCCAAAATCTCGAATGGTCCTATAAAGCATGGAACTAATTTTCCTTTCACTCCAAATCTCATCTAACCTTTTTGAGGGGAAACCTTCAACAGTACTTAGTCACCCATTGCAAACTCTAAAGGTCTGTGACGATGATCAAAATAACTCTTTTGACAATCTTGGGTTTTCTTCAAAATTTGTCTAATCTGCTTAATCTTTTTTGTGTGATCCGTAATAATCTCTGGCCCCAACAACTGTGACTCTCCAACTTCATACCAGCAAGTTGGAGATCTGCATGGTCGACTATATAAAACCTTATATGGTGCCATGCTAATACTAGCCCGATAGTTGTTATAATAAGCAAACTCACACAAAGATAAATACTCATTTCAAGCCCTACCAAATTCCAATATACACGATCTGAGCAGATCCTCTAACATCTGAATCACCCTTTCAGTCTGACCATCGGTCTGCGGGTGAAATGTTGTACTGAGACGGAGATGGGTACCAAATCGAGAGTGCATAACCTGCCAAAATCTCAATGGAAATTGCGGATCTCTATCCCACACAATAGGTACAGGTACCCGATGTAATCTCACAATCTCTCGAACATAAAACCTCATCAGTCGATCTATCGAGTATCTGGTGTTCATCGGAAGAAAATGTGCAGACTTAGTCAATCGATCAACAATAACCCAAATGGCATCATATCTACCATGAGATCTAGGTAGCCCTGCAATGAAATCTATAGTAATATGCTTTCATTTTCACTCTAAAATGGGTAAGGGTTGAATCTGACCCCTAGGTCTTTAATGCTCAACTTTTACTTGTTGGCACACACTACATTTTTGCACATACTCAGCTATGTTTTTCCTCATCCCATGCCACCAAACTATCCTCTTCATATCATGGTACATTTTTGTAGACCCTCGATGAATAGTATACTAAGATCTGTGTGCCTTTTCAAGCAATGCTGCCCTTAATTCCCTATCAACAGGTATCCATAACCTTCCTTGATAACGCAACACACCATCATAACCTCTCTGCCCGTCAACTCTATCTGCACTATTAGCCCACGTCTCATACATCGTCAAATCAGAATCATGCTGTTGTAACTCTCTTATCTTCTAAATGTGAGAGTTTGTCAACTGAATATGCATCTAGAGAAATATCAACATGAGGCTCTACAGAGAGAATACTCATCATAGTCACTCTCTATAAAAGTCGCCATTCCTGAGCCATCTGGACAGCTACCATACTAGTCACTTCTCATTTCCTACTCAGTGCATCTGCTACAACATTGGCCTTCCTAGGATTATACTCCAAAGTGAAGTCATAATTCTTCAAGAATTCTAGCCATCTACACTGCCTCATATTCAACTCTTTCTAGTCAAATAAATATTTTATACTCTCATGATCAAAATACAGTGTGAAACTTTCTCCACACTGATATTGCTTCCAAAGTTTCAACACAAAAACTACTGTTGCTAACTCCAGATCATGAACAGGAAAATTTTTCTCATGCACCATTAGGTGTCTAGATGCATAAGCAATTACCTAACCTTCTTGCATCAACACATCACCCAAACCTGTTAGTGTTGCATCTTATATATCACTAGTTCCTTCCCAAGCTGTGGAAGTACTAATACAGGAGCAGTAGTCAACTTCTTCTTTAATTCCACGAAAGCATCTTCACATGCTGAGGTCCACACAAATGGTACATCTTTTGAGTCAGCTTTGTGAGTGGAGTAGCTAATTTAGAAAACCCCTCTACAAACTTTCTATAATAGCCACCTAGACCTAGAAAACTATGAATCTCGATCACTGTAGTTTGTCTTGGCCAATTAATAATTGCCTCAACCTTAGCAGAATCAACTGAAATACCCTCCACACTTACTACATGACCTAAGAACTTCACCTCATCCAGCCAAAACTCACATTTGCTAAATTTAGCATACAATTTATGCTCCCTTAAAGTCTTCAGAGTGATATGGAGATGTTGCTCATGATATTCTCGAGTCTTGGAATATATGAGGATATCATCAATAAACACAATAATAAACTGATCAAGATATGGCTTAAATACCTTTTGCATTAAATCCAAAAACATAGCAAGAGCATTAGTTAATCTAAAAGGCATCACAAGAAATTTATAACGACCATATCTTGTTCTAAAAGTAGTTTTTGGCACATCTTCTTCTCGAACTCTTAACTGATGATATCCAGACCTCAAATCAATCTTAGAAAAGAACTTAGCACCATTCAACTGAACAAATAAATCATCAATGCACAACCATAAGCTTCCATCCATCTTCTTTACAAACAATACAGGTGAGCCCCAAGGTGACATACTTGGGTTAATAAACCCTTTAGTCATCAGCTCATCTAGTTGCACTCTAAGTTCCTGCAACTCTTTTGGTATCATTCCATATGGAGGAATGGAAATAGGCTTAGTATTAGGCATCAATTCAATAATAAAGTCTATCTCCCGTTTAGGTGGTAACCCCGACAAATCATCTGGAAACACATCGGGATACTCACAAACTATAGGGATATCAGCTAATTGGATGCCTTTTGCCTTTTTCACCATTGAACACATACCAACCAACAATCCTACTTCTTCATCAGTAACCATACAACCTCGAGTAGGAAGTTGTAAAGATTTCATACCCCTATACACAAATAAGAGTTGATCGGGATCTGAAAGACTACTCGTTTAGAAAAGCAGTTAACAATCCATGCCTAGAATAATATCAAATTCTAGAAATTCCAAAACTCTAAGACACACAATCATTTCATGATTGTCATATTTTACCGCACAATTTTCACACACCATATTTGGATATATTCTCTCCCCAACTGTTGTGCTCAAAATCAAAGGTGTGCTAGTCCTAACAGGTGATAACTGCAGTCTATCTACCATATGACCAACAATAAAGGATAAAAACAATCCAGCATCTATAAAAACATACATAGGAGTGTCACAAGACGATAATACCTTCAATGAGCTCTTTGCGAGAGTCAAGATCAGGCTCTGTTACTACTCTAGCCTACTCACGTATCCCAGCTATAGTCCCACCTCCTTGGACAATAAAAGATCTTTGGGGTGCAACTTGTGGACACTGAAAAACTCTATGTACTGGCATCCCACACCTAAAGTAAACAAATAGTGGTCTACCTAATCCAAAAGCAAAAGATGCAACTTGAGACCCGGTACCTCCTGCTGCCACATAAGGTCTGCTCCCAGTCTATTGCTATGATCTCCTTGGTTGTGGTACACCTCTCCCTTCCATATGTGATGCTGGTGTTGGTGTTGGCCCTGTCACAATTGGAGTGGCAGATGCCTCCATTCTACTACCCTGACCACTATATCTGGGCTTCTTACTGGGCATGGGCTTTCTCTTTTGATAATATGGCCTCCCTATCATAGCTAGACTCATTAGTCCTACTGGTGCACTTTGTGTAGTTGGTGATGTAACTGTCATCCCCATTGTAGCAGTTTTCCTCGTCCTAGCATTAGCTTGGGCAGTCTCAAAATCCCCAACCTATCTGGTTGATTGCTCGTAAGTCTGTACCCCTACTAACGCTAACCCCTCACTGATGCGATCACAATACCCATCTCTAATCCATTGCATCTGGAGCTCGTTTGTAGCTAGCATCTTAGGAGCAAATAAAGCTAATCGATTAAACTTTTGCTCATACTCCCTTACTGTCATACTTCCCTGAGTGAGATGCATGAACTCATTTCTTTTCTTGTCCTTCTCACACCTAGGATAAAATTCTTTATAAAATAATTCTTTGAACTTAGTCCATGTCAATTACAAAATGAGATAAACAAAATACAACATCTAAAACCTCTTGTCTCATATGACCTTCCCACGAGGTTTTCAATTAAAAGTGAAAATCTTTCTGACGCATGTTTACCTGAAAAATAATATTAGGGTGAGCTCGAAAGCCTAGTAGATTTTTCTTACACATCATTAATATTATACAAACTAGCATTCAAAACATTACAAGCACTTTCAAACATTAAGCGTTCCAAACATTAAATTGTCTTGTTATAATCCTAATGACCAAAAGAGAATCCACTCCCGATATTTCCTGTAATCCATTGAGTAACTCCTAGTGCACAATCCAAATGTACTAGCATGATTATCCAGGGTTGCAATCCAGCGTTACCATCATGATATAACCTTTCCAGGTATTCGCACCATCTATACCAAATGCGAGTACTTTAGGTATACAATCAAGACTATACTGTGGGATTACTATCTAAGAAAGGGTAACACAATTCTTGTGACTGCCAACATCCAAAGACAACTCAACTATCCAACTGCATAGTTGGAAATATCTACGAGTGCTAAGACTAGTGCACATTATACACTGTATAGAGAGTTACAGCACCTACGACTATCCATTGCGTCGGTACGTGTAGTTCTTAAAATCCATTAATCTTATTTAGTTTCACAAGCATTTACATTCACTCCACATCATCATGCAAACATAATGGTCAAGATATTAATGAAATGAATGCGAGGAGTAAAGCATGAATTTAATTAATCATGCTAAAAAGTTGTAACTAGACATCATGGTTTTTCAATCATTCATTCCAATCAAATGCAAAACAAATCCTATCATGCTGCTAATTTACTAAAACAACAACCAAATGTTTTGAATCAAAATTCGTATAGTAGAAATGAGTAAGGAAATCCCGCCCACCTGAAAATTTTGGATTTCCTTTGCGTTACCTTGCAAAGATTTAAAGCTCTAAAATTATAAATCTGCAATAGAAAATATAATAAAATTCTCTAAGCTCTTAATTTTCTTTTCAACTTAAAATAAAATAATTTTCAATATTAAAACCTTCAAAATTGCTCTTAACCTTTAAATAATTAATTTTACTTAACTAAACAATCCAATATTTAATACTTGCAACATATTCCAAATATATTCAATTTTCGGTCTCCGAATCTTTACAACCCCTTGAACTTCGATATCACATTCAAACATCCATCAAATAATTTATTCATCACAAAAAAAAAATTTCAAAGAGGAATAAGAATTTAGAACTCAAACCTTTTAGCTTAAGGCTTCAATTTCACTATTTTCTGCTTCGGAGTTTTTCGATTAATTCAACCTGTTATTTGCATTCCAAAAATTCAAATAATCCATTCAAACTAATGATATCTCAAAAATTAAAGAAAATAAATTTTACTTACCTTTCCAACCTCCAAAATTTCGTTCCAAAACTCTTTAAATTAGGTTTCTAACACCAAAATCCCATAATAATATAAAAGCATTCATAAATGGAATAGAATTATAATTACAAAAAATCTTGCAATAAAATAAAATCTCTCCCATATTATTATTTTCATCAACCCCAAATCAGAAATTTCAACTTCTATGTATCCGGTCTCCAAGTAATTATTTCTTTCAATCACCAAGAATTCTAAATATTCAAATCTCGATCTTCGCATCCATACAATTTAATTAAATCAATTTAGACTAACTACAATATAAAATTCAAAAATTCAAAGCTTCAATACCTCTTTGCTATGATTTTTCATTCAAAACCCCTTCAAAATGAGATTTGAAGCCCTCGATCTATTGCAAATCCAAACATAGTACTTAATCTCTCAAAACACAAACACAAATTATTTAAAACAACCATTAGAGGGCAATATAGAACTCACGAAAGTTCCAAATGCATTTCGAACGTCAAAGCCCTCTCAAAAATCCCTCAAACAATAACTAAAATTCTGATTTCGTCTTGAAGCTTTTCTTTGCAAAAATCTCAATCTAGGGCATCAATTTCTGATTTCGCGTTTTGCACCAAAATCACTAATCAAGCACAATGCTAGATTTCGTTCTTCAGCAATAGCAACGTTCTTCTTTCTTGCGCGAGTAAATGCAACAACAACCAGGTTGCTTTGTTCCTCTTTGTTACACAGAGATGCAACGTAACAGCTAGGTTTTCATTTTTCGTCGCGCATAGAACAGAACACACCAGCTGCAACTCACATAGCAACAACCGTTCTTCGTTGTTCTTCTTCTTCACGGACTAGCAGCACACCTTCTTCTTCTTCATGCACCAACTGCAACACACAACACAGCTGGTTTGCTTCGTTCTTTATGGTTTCGTGCCAAAAATCTAACACAAAGCCACAACCATGTTTCTTCTTCATTCTTCTTCCGGTAGTAGCAGTAACAACCAGAAATTTCTGATTTCGTTCTTCATCTTCGTCTCAAACTAGCAGCTACTCTTCTGCATCTTCTTTGTCATCTAAACTAGCAATAGCTAGTTCTCCTTCTTCTTCATTTCCTTCCTTGTTCATCGTTCTTCAATAGCAACAAAGAATTTGGAATTGTTTCTTCTTTCCTTTGTTCGTAATTCATGGCCAACAAAAATCTAGATTTGTTTCTTGTTGTTCCCCCAACAAGCACACTGAAATCCCTTTTTTTTTCTTGTTCTTCTTCTTCATTCTTCTTGTTTTGTGGTTCTTCTAGGTCTTTCTTTTATTTTTTCCAACTCCTTCTTTGTAAACCAACAGCTACGCTTATTTCTTTTTTTGTGAACCTCGTATTTTTAACTTAAATATTATTAATCCTAAAAATCTATTTTTTGCACGTATTATAAAAACTATTATTCATTTTTTAAGCCAAAGTTCACATCACATATATGCAATCAAAATATTCATTTTATTTCTTGATTGATTATTTTATATTTTTATTTTAATTACGACGTATACGCATTCATGAGATTTCCGGGTACTACAACTTTAATCTCCAAGTAATGTAAATCAAAAACTAAAATCTTAAACATGTTTTACAAAACACTAAAATTGTTTGTTTGATCAATTGTTACAATAGTTCCAATAGAAGACAACCCTTGGAAGCATTTTTAAGGCAACGTTTGAAACAGCTAAGGACATTTGTTTGGGCTGCGATTTGAGCCGTTTTAAACCTCACATCTGAGGCTACAAGGAGGTCTAAACCCCAACCCCTAAGCCTCTGTATACATAGTTTTGTGTCTATGCCAAGATGCCTAGTTACATGCAAGGTTTTGATATTTAGAAAATATTTTTGGATTGTTGATATGTGCTAAGTGGTAGGGTATATTTGAGAGTGATCATGGCTATATTAGCTTACTGATTTGAATGATGCTTGAACTGTAAATGTTCTATGATCTAAGCTTTACAAAACATATGAGATAGTGTCTCAAATCAATGGGGTAATAGAGATAGTTAGGCACTTGAAACCAATGGGAATCTTGAACATTGTAGAATCTGTTACATAACAGAAAAAGTAGGAGACCAATTGATAGATCAAAATGAGGATTTTGAGCTAAAATTTGGTGGAGTGGTCACTAGATATGTCAAAAATATGAGTGTCAAATTTTGTCAAAATCTGAATTGGGTAACGGGGTCAACTAATGCACCAACTAACTGCCTGTCACATAGGAAACACGATTTTATAGTCCTTATTACCACACTTAGAAACCATAGCAAATGATGTCCAAAAGTCAGAATCTAAAATTTTGGTAAATGTTTAGGAGGTGTAGATGAAATTGAAAAAGTTTTGTGCAAATCTGACATATGGATTAATCGCAAAAATATCGACAAATTTACTATGCAAAGAGAGCAAAAAGCTTGAATTTGGGCTAAGTGTTGGAATTTGGGAATTTGGCCTAATTGGCCCAATTTTAACCTAATTTGACTCAATTTGACTCCATTTTACTAAAGTTGACCAATTGTGACTGAGTTTGATTAGTTGGCCAAATTTGACCGATTGACCAAATCGAATTTGGCTCAATTGAGACCAATTAGGGACAACAGAACAAGGGATTAAGCCACATTCTAAAAAGAACTAAAATTGAGTTTAAACAATGCAAATTCGAGCGTAGACTATAAGACTGGGCCGGTTGTCGACGGGACATCAGTGCGCAGGACCCGAGGTGAGTAGTTTGATTCAGGTGTTTTCTATAACTTGAATTCCTTGTTGTGTGAAATGACATGGTTTAAATAGTTTCATGAGATTGAGATACATCAGATTAATTTTGAAACATGTAGATGTACACGGTAATGATACCATGGGCTCAAGGTCTGAGCGTCGGGGTCAGGGTACACGATGTGATTAGGATTAAACTCGATGGTTGAGCGTCGCGTTTAGGACACACGATTGATGGGCCTAGCCTCAGACTCGTTCAAGTACGACACTCGAGGACTGAGTGCGGGGTTAAGGTATTTGAGAAATACGCCTCGCTTACGACCCGCTCGAGTGGCCGATACGCCTAACTCATGACCCACTCGAGCAAGGACCTTAGGGTTGGATTTGATTATTAGAACCCTAGTCTTGATACAGTTTTGAGCAGCATGTATTTGAGATGTTTTCTATAGTTGTTGCACTATTTATAATTATTTTTATACTATGCCACACATGCAAGTACTACATCATTTTACTGTTCATGCATACATGCACTATTGTGGAAATGTTAGTTATGGGTAACATTCTGGTCTTACTACTCACTGAGCCACATTAATTTTTAAGCTCACTACTCTACTAATATTTTAGGTTCTTCGGTAGTTGACAGAGGAAAAGGTGTGATGATTGCCTAGTTCCTTGACAAATCCTTATCCCTTTTCTGGTCTTTTTGTTTGAGGTTGGCCATTTTTGTGTATGTGTATGTGGTCAAATGTGTATTTTGGACAAGGCAATATCTAATACAATGATCACTCTTTGTATGTTTGCTTACTTTCACTTTTGAGTCTTCAATAATTCTAATATCACTTGTTGTTGAAGTTGAAGAGGCTTAATAGTAGTTGGGCAAACTTGACATGGTGAGGGAGTTGGTTGGGTCACTTTGCCAGTCGGGCCACCTTTCGGCCTAGGGAAGGGTCCCGACACTATCCTTACCTTTGTGAATTTTTATTTCATTGTGTGGGATCTCTATAATGGCCCAAGATTTAATCTCACCATTCGTCCTATCTCTTCATCTTGGCCTATGAGTTGACAAGTGTTTACATTGTTGCATGACACTTGTCAACACTGTATAACAAATAGTGTACACATGACACTATTTAGACATGCCATTTGTGATGTTTCTCTGTATGTCCTTTTTTTTTTTTTTTTTAGTTATTTTTGCTGTAATATCACCTCGGCGAGTTTGTATGGGTTATATTTAGTGTGAAAAGACAATATTACCGTTAAGTGGTAAAATTACCATTTTTCCCATAGTGGTCAAATTGATCACAAATGGGTAAATAAATATGTTCGAATAACTAGGCTATGGTTTGTATCGGTCATATCTAGCATAAAACGTCACTTTTACACCTAAATTGTTAAATGACCATTTTACCTTTAAAGGTTCAAACTTTATTTCCAAGGTCCACAAGTTTAGTTTTAAAAGTTTCATGTTGACGAGGACCTTTAAACCTTATATTTCATATAACTTATTTCAATTTATCCTTTTATTTTATAAAATTTGTGATTTATAGAAATTATTTATTAATTTATCCCAAAATTTATTTAACTAATTGTTTAATTCAAAATTTCTAGAAAATTTTTTAAGGTATTACACTTAAGCGTATAAACACTTTCATATTGAAGTTGATTAAAACAACAAATTAGTTTTGATTTATATTAAGACCGAAAGAGATAACTCTTAATGGCCCCTTTGGAGGCCACATTCGTTAGTCTGAAGCTTAATCTAAAGATGCCACCATTCGATCATGCCTCCCATGTCATAGAGTAAAGTTGTGATGTCATTATACAACCAATCATCCGCATAGACCACCACATCAAACAATAGGGAGTGGCATCCTTGTATATAGTTATTATTCCATCATCAAATAGAGGTCGAAGCTATTCAATTGGGTAGGGACACCCATGCTGTTCTTTACAGAAACACCATCCCGATATATATATATATATATATATATATATATATATATATATATATATATATATATATATATATATATATATATCATGTATATATAGCAGTAAATCATGATAATGCCTCATAAATGTTGCATAAAATATCATGCAAATGTTAGAAACAACCCAAATATAACAAACACAAACATAAACACACTTCTTGAGAGTGTACTAAAATTATACTCAAGAGAGTAATAGTCATCTCCATCTACAACACTTGAGAAAATCCCTGCAGAACTTTTCGTGCATCCCGAGGAGGTAAACACTCAAGAGACATTCATAATTACGTTTTTATTAAATTTTAATACTAAATTTATCCCTCAATTAACAAGTTCACTATAGTTTGCCTGATAAACCCTTTTCTCGCTTTTCAATCTCAATTTTGCACAAACTTGGCTTTAGTGTTGGACCAAACTTAGACCATGTTTTTTGTTGGTTTTCCTTCATCTAAGCCAGTTAAAATCATACTTGAAACAATACACAAAGTGGCTTATTTTTCTATTGAAATTCGATACACACATGGCACTGGGTTTCGTATGAAATAATGTGATTTCATGCATTGATTTGGGATGTCTACCTCAGGTAGTACTTTGTGATCCGTATAGGTCTCTTTCCTAGTAAGTTTCAACTTACTACATTGATGGTTATCACTTAATAAGTGAAAATTCAGTCCCTGAAATTTCAGTTAATAATTGAAAAATCAGTCCTTGAAATTTCAGCTAATGTGCATGGATCAAATCTCAACCTAGTTTTCATTATATGCACATACGAGTCATGTTTTCATGCAACCCTATTGGAACACACCTAAGATGTGTGTTTTGACTAGGCTATGTCACTTTTTGCAGCCACCTTCATGGTTGATTTGTATGCATGTAGGTGCAAGAATAAGGTTTCATCATATGGTTAGCGGTTAAGTATGGTGTATGGCTTATGCAAGGTTGAATCTTATACCTATGTATACATGATTTGTAATGCTAACTACACCCTAATGTGCGTATTCATAATCAATGTTAATCAAGTTTCCAGCCAATTCTTAAGGCTGAACTAGTGTTTGTCCAAGGAGAATTAGAGTTTAGGGCACTATACCTTCCTTAACTATGTGTTCTCGTTTTGATTTCTCCGATAAAAATAAGTTGAAGGTTCAAGCTTAGATGTTGGCCTTATAGGACCTTTTTGGCTAATTTTTGTTGTTTGATTTTGGGCATTTTCAAGGGATAAAGAGGGTGATGATGGTTCTAGTTCATGGAAAAAGAAAGAAGGAAAAACAAATTGGAAGAGTGGACAAAGGATGGCTTTAGCATAGTTGTGCAAGTAGGTAGTGATTTGAAAACATTGGCTAATCTTTAACGCTCCTATGATAGTGTTTCTTAGTTTTAAACCTTTAAGATGCTAGAACTTATCTTTTAGTGGCTAGTTCTTGAAGAAATGAAAAGTAAAGAAAAAAAAGAAGGATGTGATGAAGATATGGTGTCCAAGGTCTTCAAAGGTAGGGTGACGTTTTAGTTAAAGAAATGAAGGACATGTTTGGTGATTTAATGAAGATGCTTGGGCTATTTTTTATGGCTGTAATGGATATGAATCTCTAGGTTTAAGTGCACATTTTTGGATGCAAGTATAAGGGAAGACCACAAAGAGTGATAAGAGTACAAAGGATGGCGTGAAATTAAATAATTGTTGTGAGCATGGCATACCAATTGCTATATATGATGTGTAAATGTTTGATCCAACTTTCGTTGGATGAAAGTCTAGGAGAATTCTAATCTCTATCACATGGGACATCCGATATTATGAAGAAGTTTGGACTAAATTTTGAGTCTTGAAGATATGATAGAGTTTTACTAGGGACACACCCACCATTCAAGTATTCGAGAATGAGGGACACACCCACCATTCTAGTATTCACAGATTAGGGACACACCCACCATTCCATTCGTTACAATAGTGCCAATTTGATATCTTTTAGAACACCCACAATGATCAACTATGGACTGATTGCGCCGGTACATGGTTCCATTCTTGATTATAGTGATCTTAAAGTATTACGCAATATCAAAGTTCTAGCATGCTCAAAAGCTCATGATTCAAGAATATGATTATATGAGGCACTGTGGAAACAAGTAACATCATGCATAAGGTCACACAGATCATGCTAATCAGCATACACCACAAATACATGCAAATCATAGAATCCAAACATTAAACAATCACACACTAGTATGCTCCCAAGTATTCACTTAAATAAAAAGACAACAATATTCTATATTTAAAACTCAAATAATACTGAAGAGTAAGGTAATTATCTCCACCTTGTTAGTTGGTTTCTTTGAATTCTTGTACCATCGTCCCAACCGTCTTGAGTTCTCAACCTTTAAAGATTGAAATCACTATTCTTAGTAATTGGAACATTCTCTAAAATTTTTAGACCATACATTAATGACTTTCTACCTAATATAGTAAATAGTTTACAATGAATTGCACATTAGAAGAATCAAAGTACATATTTGCACCTGAGTATTACGATAGAGGAACGGCATGCCTTAGTAACTAAAATGAACAAAGAAGAAAAGGACATAGGACCACGTTAGTAGGATGTAGTACCAAGATAACTAGAAGAAAAAATTGGAGAAAACGAAGACGAAAGGATGCAGTACCGTGGTAGTAACTTGCAGTACTACGGTAACCAGAACAAGGAAACAATTCATGTATGTTTTTCCATGTCCTATTTTAAATCGAACAATACCAAACTCTTAAGTGTAAATTCTATGAAAAATAGATTTAAATTGACTTTCCCTCATTTTTTACAACATCATACAGACAAACTTTCTAATCCCTACTAGTTTCATACATAGTCATGGATTTTGTGAACATATATGCATATTTGCTTACTTTTCCTTATACCAACATGATTTCATTCAAATTCTCACGTTTCCATAGACTTTTTAACAGCCTATTACATTGGATTAATTGCTAGAACACACACAAAAAAACTTAGAATGAAATAGAAACATTATACCTCAACAACTTGCTCGAAACGCCTTGTTGCTAAGTCACGTTCTAAAAATGGCTTCTTGGATCCTTTTGAGGTAATCTATGGATTTGTTTTCATGGTGAAATTAGGAAAGGATCTCCAGAATTGTTGATAGGGAATTGACTATCAAGAAGATGGGAGAAAGAATGAAAGAAACAAAGATTAAGAGTTGAGAATACTGTATCGCCTTGCATAATATCTTGAAGAGAACCTTTGGCATGAAATAACAAGTTCTTTGTGAAGCTCTTCTCTTGTTAACTCATAAAGTTGAGTACGAGGGGAAGAGAAAGAGAGAAGTTGATTTTTAGAAGATAAAAGGGAATGGGAGGCGTCATGTGGTGTTTGGATAGGATTAGGAGTTTGTTTTTGATGAAGATAAGAGAGAATTTGAATGTATTTAAAACTCTTTTGTTGTAATCCCTTGTAAAGTTAGAACTTTATCAATTTCTCTTATCATCTAATCCTCATGGGATGTGGAGACTTCATGCGTGGCTATTTTGATTTAATTTATTTGTTTAGGAAACAAAATTATATGTAAGTACTACTCATACAATACTTGCTTGAGAATAGTATCCAACGCGCTGCAAGAGGACCAGTTTTATTTCATGAGGATCATTTGCATCAGTAGTTCACACAAATCTCTAAAATTTCATTCTAAACACAGGG
>JAJIYU010000993.1:0-40558 GCA_030144865.1 Tinospora cordifolia
AATAATAATAATAAATCAAACTCTCATCCAATAATAAATATTTAAGATTTAGAATTTAAGGTTTAAGATTTAGTTTCATTATCTTTACTATTATTATTGGTTCTATTACTATAAATATTGATTAAAATGGTCTTTACTAAAATTATTCAAGATAAAAGAAAAATAAAAGAACACGGTTGACCGAATTTTATTAAAAAAAAAAAAAAAATCCGAACACCATTAAAAACAAATAGATAAAAAAATAATAAGAAAAAGAAAGCTAGAATTATATAATGTTATTCTTGTAATCCCATATAATGCTACTTCAAAATCCTCTTTTTTATTAGGATATAAGGTTATTACTATATTCTTTTTTTGTCAAAAAAAAGGAGTTATTACTTGTTATATTGCATATAAATAATAATATTTTATAACTTTAAACCTTTTAAAATACTATAAGCTTGAGAAATTGTTTTTCTCACCATCTCTCTATAATTTTTTTTTTGAAGAAATTCATTAAATTAACATTAATTATTTTGCCATATAACATTAATGTCAAGAGTTTGGCCCTAACTTTATTTTTAAGAAATGGTTGAAGCCCTTCTTTAGGACATTTCACATGATAGATGACCCACTAAAACAAACTTGTACTGAAGCTGAAGAGGTGCCCTGAAGTCTGACCCCCTAGCCTAAGATAAGTTTCCTTAACTTCCAAAAGCATCCATTTTTGTTAAAATTTTTAAACCAAAATAAGTTGACTATCACTACATGGTAACAGAAAATAAATTTGACACCACTAAAAACAAGTTCTTACTCAACTAGTCTCCAGTGTCTACATGATGGGAAAAACTTCAATTTTAGAAAAATGTTTAATGTAAATTTTTTGTATAATTATAATAGTTATAATCATTGCATGGAAGAATGTACACTTTAAAATACATGTTATACCTTTATATAATAGTTATATAATAGTTGACAATATTGTGGTTATATAAAAAATATAATTGTAATAGTCATATTAACATTTTCTTAAAGTAATTTTTTTTTTTTTGGTTTTATATGAGATGAAGACTTGGGATGCTCCTCATAAAGGTATACCATGACTTTTCCAAGTCTTGGTTACCGGTTAATATTTTCATATAAATTATATATTATTTTTTATCAGTATCGATACAATGCTAGAAGATGCTTACATTGATATTTTTTAGTAAAAAAAAAAAGTATAATCATCAGACACATTACCATTATCATAATTGTGAATTTAGTCGATATATGACGAGACCACGTAGATAAGTCAAATAAAGAAAGCAGTATCAAATAAAACGAACTCAATCACACGAATGAGAGAATAATCGTCGATCTGCCTCTTCGTTTTGTACTTTGATTTTTTATTCCTTTTTAGTTCTTTGTACAACGAAAATTATGCGAACTAATTACGATAGTTTTATTTCTATTTTTATTAAAAGAGAAAACACGTTTCATTTATAAAGTGAGATGATTGAACTTCTATGAAAATTGAGTGAAAGGATTTAATGCCCAAGATTAAAATTATAATTCTGTATTTTGTTCAATATGTTAAATAGAGATAAATATGTCTTCCTCCAGGAACTGAATTCATTCTTGACTAGGTCCCACTGGCCAATTACAAAAGGAAGAGTCTTATCTACGTAGAGACCATATAAATCTATTATACACAAGTGTTTTTCATCAAACGGTTGATACTACCTAAATCAAACGGTTGAGATCACTTTTACTTTTATGTGCAATTTAGGGACATAAAAATTCAGTAACTCATATTTAACAAAAGTGGATGACCAGGCAAGACAGCCAGCAAAAGATAACAAAGAAAAACACACAGCAAAAGAAGAGTTTGTTTTGAAAGGGAAATACAGTGATGGATTACAGGAAATTCAAGACAGAATTAGCAAAATCAAAAATATGGGTTTTGCTCTTCACATCGAGATCTTCTTGAAATCCATCGAAATTTCCAAACTTCTTGGCTTCTTTAGCTGTTCTCAATCCAATCTTCTGCTCTGGTAACTTTAGTTTCTTTTCTTTAGCATTCCTGCACCGCTGTTTCATTGAAATTTATTTAATGGTTGCATTAAATTTGCTATGATTACATGTGTATAGCTTTTTTTTTCCCATCAAATTTTAGATTGAAGATTGTAGATCTTTAGGTGGGATTAGATTTTTTTTTCCCTTCTAATTTGGAAATTTCCTTCTAAGTTCTTTCTTGCAGATTCTGTCTTTGTTGGGGAAAATCCAATCTGGGCATCTGATAATCTTGTGTTTATTAGTAATGGAAGGAGATATGAAGAATCAAAGAACAGCAATATCATGTAATGGAGTTTCCAAAGCAGATTTTCTGTTACAATGGGGGAATAGGCGGAAGCTTAGATGCTCAAAAGTAAAAGCTGGTGAAGAAGATTTCACAAAGAAATCAAAAAATTGTATTAAGAAGCCCGTCATCAAAGAAGCCAAATTTGTATCTCAACTTCCTCAACCAAATCTTTCAAGCAAGAAGTAAGCAAAAAGAATGAGCACGACCCATTAATTAAACTTGCTATAAAAATCATTTTTTCCATCTGAGCATGGTCTTTTAATCTTTCTTTTTTTTTTTCTTTTTCCGTCCACTTATCAGGAAAGCGGAGAACCTGAAATTAGAGCCCAGTGTGAAAGAGAAGGAAGACAGGCACTATACAACAAGAGGATCAATGGGATCATCAGAAGAGAATGGGAAGAATTTGAACAATGGAGGGATTGTCGAAGGAGGAGGAGGAGAAGAAGTTAGATGGCCAAAACTATTGATTTCCTTGTCAAACAAAGAAAAAGAGGAGGATTTTATGGCCATGAAAGGATGTAAGCTACCCCAGAGACCCAAGAAAAGGGCCAAATTTATTCAGAAAACCTTGCATGTGAGTAAAAATGAGAATAAATACTACCCAAAATTCTGCTGAATGGAATCATTTGCTCGAAATTTTTTTTTTTAATGGGCGTTTTGTGTTGTGCAGTTGGTGAGTCCTGGTACTTGGCTTTCTGATCTGTGTCAAGAGAGGTATGAAGTCAGGGAGAAGAAGACTTCCAAGAAGGTATGTATAATAATATATATACGTATTTTAGATATTGAACTTGTTATAAAACTTAACGTATTTTCTTTTTCTTATTTGTGGGTGATTTTCAGTCTATTTGATTGATTCCTTACTGGTTTGTTTAAGTTAGAATCTGATAGTTTTTGTTTGTTTGCATGATGATGATGATGCAGAAAGCAAGAGGGCTGAAGGGCATGGGAAGAAGCACAGGAAGTGATTCTGAATGAATGGAAGAGACATGGGAAGAAGAAAGGTGGTTTGACTGAAACTAGGAATAGCAAAAACAAAGAGAGTAGAAATTGTTTGTGTGGATGAATAGATGGATCAAATGTCATGAATAAAAATCTTTCTTTTTGCCCTTAAACTTTCCCATAAGCTTTTATTTTATTTTATTTTATTTTTCTTGTATTACTGCTTATTATAACTTGTTCTAGACCAAAAAAGCGGAGTCCAAAAATGACCTGAGACTTGCAATATTCTTTGAAACGTTAATGGCTATATACCATATAGCTATATCTGAGTTGAAGAAGATCCCTGTGATCTTATAGATTCATGATGCACGTAGATATTATTAGTATCTTCTGAGTGAAGCATCTAAATAATGATCATATTGTATGATTTCAAGAGTAATGAAAAATAATCCTAACGATGTTTTCTTGCATCTGTTAATATCCTTTAACCTACGCTGGGTCATGGACGATCAAACCAAAACAAGGTAACTTGCTTTCGACGTTGCTGTGGACCAAATTTCTTTTAACCTGTATCTACCTCGCGTTTTTCAAAGTTCCAACCATTACGCACCAACAGCCTAATATTTCGTGAAAATATAGAGAGATATTAACCTAACATACCAAATAAAGTAACGTTGCTAATGATAATTAGACCCTTTTGAGTTGAAATTAATTGCTTTCTAGCATTCTCGCCCACCCCTTCGCAGAAGTAAGTTTAGAATTTGAATATTACAACTGCATAATGTATCAGAACACTTGCAACAATAATGAATGGTAAGGCTTAAATCTGATAGCAACTTATTTAAAGTTTACGACCTTAACATACCTCTGAAGTTGAACGCCCAAGCCAATAACCACCTGAACTATCCAAATTTGGGATAAGTTGGTCTATCACCTGAAGAGAATCTTCGTCAAGTGTAAATGGTAAAAGTGAGGAAAACATAGCTCAATTGATTAGGAAATTATGTGTAAGCGTGATTGAGATGCTCATGAAAACGTAGAAGACCACTAAGAGAAGATGAACCAAATAAAAACATTTGAAAATGAGAACTATATTTCAAAATGGGACGGTAAACCAAATATACAATTCTTGCTTAGGGGAAACTCAGAATTTCTGAATCACAGACCAGAAGTAACCCCATTCGAAAATCTAGATAAACCTTGCTGTCATTGATGTACTTTCTACAGGACAATTTATAATTATTTTTTTTCCTTTTTTCTATTTCCTTCCTTTTTTCGCTTTACATGATACTTCACAGTGCTCTATACGCTTTTTTATCTACCACTATATACAGATTGAACCTACGATGCTCTATCTTCGGTTGAAGTCCCTGAATTCTTTCCAAAGCTGTCAGCTGTATCAGATCCATTATCTGTACAAAAGCTTCACTGACTTGCCCAGCGGTTACAACAATCTGCATTGTGCCACTGCTTGCTATATGACAATGGAACTTGGATAGCCCATGAGAAAAATGAAACTCACAACCCCAGAGACCTCCTGCAGACATCCCTTACGACCTGCTAAGATCAAGCAAACCAGTAAAGATGAAAAACACAACCATGAAGCGTCAGATAGAAAGATAAAACAACAATTTAATTTAGTACATTCACCATAAAAACTATAAATCAGGCAGGTTTTCCAAATATATAATCTGACTCTGTTAACTCCTGCCATGTGCATCAAGATATCAGCAGGAAAAGGTATATGATGCTGTAAACTAAGGTTTAATTGATTAGGCCAGAAAAAACACCCTCATCAAAATTCGTTCTCTGAAGTTCACTCACATAAACAATTAGGTTAGATCAATTTCATAAATGAAACAATCATCTTAAGGAATTCGGAAGAAAAATATAGGGTATAAAATCGTTAGTAGTATTTATTTAAAAACAATCAGGGTGAAGAGAAAAGACAAAGGTTATGATTAGTAGATAGGCCTGGTAAGATGCTGAGACGACCTCATAAATTAATATGCCACATGCTTGAATTTCATGCAGAAATGCATATACTACAATAAAATCAATCAGTTGCAATGGAAGAAACAATTCAAAATAAAAGAAATTCACAAGGAGAGTTTTACTCTTCTGTAAGCTGGATGTAAGTAGAAGAAAACCATACCAATGCCCAAGGATGAGTCATTTTCAAGTAAACTGCCAGCAGCCGGGCTGGGCAGAACACCCCAAGCTATCATAAAGATGTCCAGGAAATCTCCATCAAGAAGCACATCAGGATAAACCAGACACGACTCTGAGATTTACTACAAGGGTTCAAGGGTTATTGCAGCTTTGGTGAAAACAGATACAACAAATGGTGCCTCTTCTCCAGGGTGAATAGTTGTAGGCACAATTGTGTAACCCTTTGGATCAGGTTCCAAAACCATTTCACAAGATATTTCTCTAGAGTTAACATAATCTGTCCCACCAACTGATTCGTGCAAATAAATGTTATAGGCAGCACGACGACCGCGCGTCTTGAGTATTCTCATCCCAATATAGAACATCATTGAATCATGACTGGATTGATAATTCCGAAAACCAGCTGTTTTTCTAGAAAAACACACACCCTAGACATACATGTCCAGAGTCAATTCATGGAACTTAAATAAACAAGGGCTCAAATATTAAATACGAATATGCCAAAAAAAAAAAAGAGGGAGAGTATCAAATTTACCTGGGTTAGGGTAATAAAAACATGTATTGGAAGTGATGCATCTGAACCAGTAGCTCTCAAGCGAAACTGTGGGTTTTGATGCCATGTGTCATAATCTTGACAGCCACCTGCACTAAAGCCTCGCCATTGCCCATGTACAGAATATCTCATCTCTGGGGGATAGATGCGGCATACATAAATGGACCGAAAATGAATCTGAAAATCTTGCCAAGACATCCAGAATATACCATCCTTTGACTGCATGAACAAGGAAATGACAAACAAGGTAACAAATTAATATGCAAATGAAAGAAACTGAAAAAGGGGAATATTGTCCACTTCAAAACTTGGAACAGCAAATAATAGTGTAAAAGAATCACAAACAAAATAAAATTGTGTAAGTTCCATCTTATGGAGGAAAAATAAAATAGACAAGAACCTGAGGAACATGTTTGAGCTTGTGCCTCATTCGATCAGTCCATTCAGGAGATGAATCAGACCAAGGGCCATTCCACTCAACCTCATTAGCCCATGGATTACGAATCTGAACAAGCTTGTGGCCATCCACCTCCCTTACCTATATTACACTTTAAATAAGACACTACCAAATAAATGACAACATATACACGATAAAAAAACGTTTAAATTTACCTGTAATAATGAATAAGCATGGCCTTGGACAATACCACTGGAAGAAATATGTACATCAGAACCAGACGGACTCCCCGCACCTAGTAGGAAGCCTTCTTGTTTGAACCGTAATAGTTGAGACCATAATCTTCCACTAGCCAGATCAAGCTGAGCTTCTGGGCTCCTTATGTCAATCTCCTCACCAGCACCTCCAGTGAGGTCTACTAGAGCGTCCTGAACAAGTCCACCTTCCAAAGCCTCATAAGATCCATGAAGCTTGGCATATGCCTTCTCCAAAATAGAAACCCAAAGTTCATTTCCTTTCCTACTAGTAGCAAATGCTGGTTTTCCAGGAGTTTCACAGGGAATCCAATCATCAACAACAACAGGGACCCACTCACCCTATAGGAAGAGTATACCAAGGATATGGAAGTGGACATCAAAAAGCATGTTTAAAACAACAAACTCCTGGTTACTCCTATTTATGTGTATACAATGTAACTAGGCATCAAGTAAACGGTTGCATTGTTGGTGATCATAAATTATTTTATTTGAGAGGAGCTGGATGAGAAGAAACACTCATGTCCGGTAAAGTAGAACAAATACAAGAAACACTCATGTCCGGTAAAGTAGAACACATACAAGTTGCGAAAATTATAAACTCCTAAATGAGTTGAACAATCAGTGGTTATATACATAAAATGTTATAATTTGATCAATGAGGATACACATAAGGGAAAATAGTGTATGCATCCCAACTATTTTTTTAAAAACATTAACATGCCAACATATAATCATTAGTGCACGCTGTAATATGCAGCTCGGCTAGAAAAAATAAATTGAAATCGTGCACAACGTATAGCAAAAATAATAAATAAATCTGACTTCAATTTCATTAAAAATACATCACTTTGTACGCTGACATTTATGGTCCAAAATGAATAACTACTGAAGGATAATGATTATTGCAGTTACGTGACACAGTTGGAAAGAGAGGAATGGCAGAACCTTTGAGGAAAGAATCAGTGGTTGGATATAAAATTCTCCCAACATTAAATGAGAATTATCCATATCTTTCTTACATATAAATATTTCATTAATATTCTTTTGTTAATGGGACACATTCATATTAATTCCAAACTGAAAGCAGTTGATATTTATGTCAAAGTCAAATTTTCAACACTTAGCCATTGAACTACTCCAAAAAAGGAAAAAAATGGAAGCAAGATGAGGCTACAGCCCGTCAGAAGAGGAGGCATCATTTAAAAAGAGAGAGGGAGAGAGAAGATAGAGGGAGCTATCAGAATAAAAATGAAAAAGAAAAAAGGGATAATGTATGCAGAGCGATTGGGTTGTCAATGGAAGAACAGAAAGCAGGTGAAATACAGGAGATCTGAGCCCTTCATTAATGAGATTTGATGGATATATATATATATGTAACCACACTCAGTCATTGAGTCCATCATTTAATAAACTACCATTCTAGCCAAGTTGTGTGACCAGAACCTACCCAGCCCCATTGTGAACAGCATTTACCAAGAATTCAGAAAAACACTTGCTTAGATTTATTACTAGTCATTTGACATTTTGTATTATTATCAAGTTGACTTGCAATTGAGTTAGGCTGCACTTTCTGTCCAGATAAATAGAAAAGAAAAGTTGTCTTTACAAAGATTTGGATTCAGTAAACCTAATGGAACATAGGATCTCAATAGGGAAGCCCTATCATGTCATCATTGTTGTTTTGGGGTCATAGAGCTTGGAACAGTAGAAATTACTTCTTGCCTCTTCCCTATGTAAAATCTGAACTGCTATCTGACAATAAGCCCACAGCTTTTGCATATACTTATTTACATGTTAATCATGTAATAGGTGGAGATGGACCAACAGGTTTACAGGTTGAGAAGTTTCCTACCGAAGCAAATATTCAGGAAAATGCAAGTTATCACAATTTAACTCTCCAAATTTTGATTTTACATAGTGTTTACCAACTTTGTTGACAATATTCCATACAATTTATCTTTACTAGGAACCTTTTTTTTGACACAAAAAGTAGACTTAAACATCAGTTAATCCCAGAGACTATACTTTGCCTGCACAAGGCAAGACACTCAACAATGGAAAAGCACATCCCTGGATGCATGATTGTGTGTGCGCTGTACGGTAACATTAATGAAATTCATCCAACCAATAACATATTTTAGCTCCACAGGCAGACCAAGGACTAAAATGTAACATATAATAGCTCCAATGGCATAACAAAAACTAACAATCTACTTTAGGATAAACAAGTAAGCAATATTGACCTTGCACGAACCTACATACGCATAAAGCACTACCTGAATACAGAAGCAAACAGTATAAATTCCTTCATCATTATATCCTGGTGTGATAATGACTTTTGATATTTGCGTAACCTCCGTTAGAACAGCAACAGCACTCAAGAACCAGCAGTCACCTAATCGGCCCTGTAAAAGAAACATCCAGCACTCAAATAAATTAAAAAGGAACATAGAACATTTAGAGTTAAACATTATAAACCACTAAAGAGACGTGTTTCCAGGTCACGTTTACTAAAAGATGGAATGATCATACCTGACAAACATCAGAGGGATTAGCAGCACCAGCAAATAGGCAAGGGCGAGAACTCGTGTGGTTCTCTTTTGCTATATCCACTGGCCTCATCCACCCAGAAACAACCTAGCACCGTAGACAACAACAAATTAAGATTAAGAATAACATATACCACCAAGACAAGGAATAGTTAAAGAAATTTACCTGCAATTTTGAAGGAGGGTTTTCAGGGTCCACAAACAAAGATTGATCACTTGGGGGGAACTCTTGATCTGTAAAATGTTTTTCACCTCTGGCAAATAGAGCTTCCTTAACAGCCATTTCAACTGAAAGCATCCGTTGGTTGATTTCCTCTTGTGTTTCCATCCTTGGCTTCCTCAATCTTCGGGTAAAAGAATCAATATCAATTGACACCCCCTCACGTTCTAACCTTCTTTTTCGCCCACTTGAGTATTGCCCATCCCAGTCTACATCATCCCTATCATATAGGTCTACATCTGCAGGATCACTGTCCCATTCATCCACCTAGCGAAAACATAGAAAGGCAAGTGAGAAACACCGACCGCATACAATATGAGAATAAAAAAATAAAAAATAAAAAATAAAAAAACATTTGCATGATTATGCTAATTTGATAAAACAATGGTCTCGTAAAAAATAAACAAAAGTAAAATTATTTCGCAAAAATAAAGCCACTTTTAGAAGAAGGGAAATGTATGAATATATAAGAATCAAGTACTAGAAACATACTCTGGATGGTGAATCACCCGATTGCCAACCATCTTCAGGTGGGTCAACAGCACTGTAATCAGCTGCAACTGTTGCAGTGTGAAGAGCAACAATATCATCTTCAGTTAAACACCTTCCCCATAGAAAAGCATCCATGATATGCATCTTGGATTCAGCTCCTTCACTGTCTGATCTCCCAAATGCATCCATATCTGTTGGTGGTCTCACACCAATCCAAACTTCTGTTCCTTCTTCCCAGATTCCATTGCCAATATGCAAAGGCAGACCACTTTGATATCCATCAAAATTACCATCTAAGTAGCAATTGGCTTCACCTACTTCAGCATCAATAGTCACAGTGACAATATGCCACCTAAAAAGGTCAAAATTAGAGAAGTAAGGAATCCAAGATAAGAGATTGAAACTATACACCTGGAAATTAGGAAACAAAAAGATAGTGTATTTTTTCCTCATCAAACTTTCAATAGAATATACTATTAAATCAGAATAAAAGAAGCACAGACCTTCCATCCGCAATACTTGTCGCACTGACACTCCACTCTCTAGCCACAGTAGTTTGTCTATCGCCTTTAGTTACCAACCTGAGGCCAACTTGACCAGCCTCAATGCCTTGCTCTGACCCAGCAACAAGAATTTCCCAGCAAACCTTCTTCTGGAACTCAGTTCCTAAAAGACAAACTGGTCCAGAGTCAGGCTGGACCATGCATGCAACAGAGAAGCAAACCTTTTGACTCTGACAAATGCTCAAGTCAATCTGACCACAGTGTCTGCCAGCAGTTCTAGGTTCATCATCAAGGACACATACAGCTCCTGGAACCCCAGTCTGTAAAGAATTTAAATCCAGAAATTTAGTTTAAAAAAAAAAAAGAAAAAAAAGAAAGAAATCTGCAACTTTAGAGCACAAGAATCCATAATTTCTGTGATGGAAATCTATGAATTTGCACTGTAGGAAACTATGAAGAAAAAAAGAACAAGATTGAGAAGAAAAACATCACGGCATATGATGAGCTCTAGTCCTCTCATAAAAAAAACTCTCCTAAAGACTAAGGTTCAACATTAAACAGCAAAACCTCAAGCAAGGAACGAAAATTTGACATCGTCCTAAACTTCAACCTTTAAAAATTAGAATTAATTCGAAAAGTTCAAAAAATTCAATGAATTTTTATAAAAATTTGTCAACTTAGAAAAGTTCAAAAAATACTATGTAAAATGCTAAAATATCCACAATTTCTATCAAAAATAATGAAAACAAAGACAAATAAATAAATATAGAAGTATACATATAATGGCTTCGAACGTGTATTTTAACATTAATAATGTTCAATGCACATCACATGTGTTAACTTATCGTCAAACCCTAATGGTCTTGCAAACATAAATCTAGTTCAATTGATCGCTGGTTCAATAGTCACTACAAGCACAAGTACATTTGATCTTAAAATAGATGGTTCTCATTTCTCATTTTTCTCTCCACGCCTTTTCTCTTAAGCTCTCAGCTTATTTTTCTCCTCTTTATTGTCTCTCCCTTAGGCTACAACTCATTCTTATTTCTCTTTGATAGCTACTAGCCAATTACACATCTCGCCTTTAATCTTCTTTATTTATAGAGAGAGATTTTTTTTTAATGATAATCTTGATAATTATACAAAAAAATCTTTGTACACCACATAACTTTTTCATAAAAAAAGCTATTTTTAACAGCTTTTATGAATTTTTTTTAGCAAAAATCGTCGAAATTTCAATTTTAGGCAAACTTCACTAAGATTTTCAAAGATTTCAAAGAAATTTTATAATTTTATAATTACCGGTGAACTTCGCTTCGATTGTCCAAATTACGTAATTAATTTGACTAATTTTCATACCATGACCTCAAGTCATCTGTCCAATTTTCTGTAGAAGTTAAATTGCCTAGCACAATAACACTATTCAAATTCTCTTTTCATCTCATTCTTATTCAAAGCTATGTCAAACACTAGGCAATTCAAAACATGAACTGATCACCTCACTGGCTCCCAAGCAGCATTACTCAGTCAATTTGTAATGAGCTTTAACAAAGACCACAAAAGCATACCTGCTGTGCTCGACGAGCCAACTGAGCATTGCGAATCCGACGAGCAATGCTTGAGACTCGCTCACGAGCAAAAGAGTCATCTAACACAGAATCACCACCCACTGCACGTACTGCAGCAGCCATTGCAGCTGCCTCCCTGTTGCCTACATTTGGAATAGATGATATAAAAGAAGCCTCAATCTCCTTCCATTTACGCTCTTCCTTCTCCAGAAGTGCTTTTCTTCTTTCCTTTCCCTTTCCTTCCTCTTCCCGTCTTTGCATTAAGATTTCCTCTTCCATCTCCTTTTCTCTTATGTAGCTACAAGAGTAAGAAAACAAAAAACAAAAAAGCAAAAAAAAAAAAAAAGAATCTTAAATTGGCGAACGACCAACGCTGACAATGAGAAAGGATATGATAGAAACCACACAACAGAAATAGAAATGTACCTCTCTTGAATAAGCTCAAACTGTCTGCGGTCTTCAGGCATCCATTTTTTAATTTTCTTGGCACTGAGGTCAGAAAAGCCAATGCTATCTAAGAAAAGTCTCAGACGTACTTCATCCTGTCACCATCAAGCTCACTGTTACAATGCAAAAATCTAAAGATAATTTTCATAAAAGGTCAGCATTCCCTTTCTCTCTTTTTTTTTTTTCCGTTTTCTCAAGGGTGTGTATGAGCACAGCACGGATATAATGGTTCAGTTACTGGAATGTACCTGTACTTGCTCTGCCTTAGCTGTTAAACCAAGCAGAAGTAGCAAATAACCACCAAACTTATCCCACATATAGACCCACTCTGTATCAATTGCCTCCTCTAAAGCTAGAATGCGTGCATGAGCGCACATTTCTCTCCTGTAGCCTACATCATGGGATGATTCATAGCAAAATGCTCTCCCAGATCTTAATCTGCAGAAGAATGATCCAGCAGCTAATTCCTCATTTCTAAGCCTATCTCTTAGTTTCATCACATCCGCCCTGGGCAGCACAAAATTTCCTGCCCTATCTAATGTAATGGTAGGATCACCAACTAACAAAGCAGCAGAACTGGCAGACCTCTGAGGTGCAGAGTAGGTCCCAGAAAGAGCATTTCTGGTCTGTGTCAAGAAAGAATATAGAATATTACAAGTGAGCTCTACCTGATTGTGACATAAATAAAAGCAGAAAACTTTTTTTTTTGCAGGAAAAGAATCATAAACAATATACAATATCATAAATGAGCTATACCTGATTGTAATGTAAGTAAAAGCAGAAAACTTTTTCCAAAGGAAAATAATATTAAACAACACTAAGACAGCTGAAAGCACTATCCAACACCTTGGTATATCACGGATACAAAAGCAACAAATGAAAGAAGCATTTTGAAATGATTTGACTTTCATAGCATGGAAACTAAGAAATCTCATGACATTCAGAAAATATGGAAAACAAAAGAGCAGCAAAACCACGGCAAGCACAAGAAAGTGCAACTCTTACTTAGCAAGGATAAAGAAACAAAGAATGTCTGGCTCCAGAACATGGGAACAATAAAATAAAATATATATAAAGCAAATCACAAATAGAATTTTTTATTTTTCAAATAATATATATAAATTAGTCTATAATTAGAAGGACAATCTATTACTTACATATTATCTTTTTTCAGAAAAAAATTATGCCAACATTCATTAAATAATAGGGTCTCATAAAAAAAAATTTGCATTTTCAAAATCACAATTGCCCCTAGTACAATACCATAACTTGTGTCAAGTCCCACAACTCAAATTGAGTTGTTTGATTGGGAAAAATGGCACCATTTGAGTAAGAGACACGCAATTTCTTCCTAAATGGCACCATTTAGAATCATGAATCCTAATGATTAAGATCTGTATCAAATCATAAGATTCAAATAGTAACTTGTAAGATTTTAATAACAGTGTCTAGGACTATGCAATTGCTTCTTCTTAGCAAATAAGTATGAACAATAAACCACAGCCTGACAAGGTTCAAACCTATGACAACAATCCACAAAACAGTAAACACATTTATGCCTTGAAGTATCATACCAAGAGAGGCCAAAGGAAAACATATCCAGGTTCAAGTGAAATTCCCACAATATAATTTCTATGCAGTGTGAAAAGTAACAAATCAAACATTGTAGATCCAATAAGTGTTACAAGGCCAAATAAAAATGAAAAGACAACAATCATTTAAATAAGATTCATAAACCATTTAACCAGTTATCCAGCATTGAAAATTAATATTGAAACAAATACATTCATTGTGGACAGTGTTGAAAGGATAAATACATAAAGCTTTCAGAAGAATCTAATTCTACATAAAAATATAAAGAAAAAATTCATCAAGTGCGTCAATTTTAAATTTTAGAAGGAACGAAACTATGAAAAAAAAGAGTAATACCACAAGCATTAAGCAATTTTATTTTAATCTATTTAAAGGGCAGAAACTCACTTTAGTGGCGGACCGAGCAACTGCCTGAACAACAGTTTCCTTACAGAGGAAGTGCACAGCATCCTCCATCATCTAGATATCAAATAAAATAAAATAAAATAAACATTGAAAAAAAAAATGAACCCCACAAACTTAAAAAGAGTAGACATTTAGGACAAATTTGACCCTAAAAAAAATTAATTTTTTCATTCTCATATAGACATCACATAAGCAGTAAAAATGCAAAGAGCAATAACCTCCAGTGTGAGACATGGACGAGATACAGCAAATCCAAAAGCTACAACCAGGGTGACTGCAGAAACAGCAGCACCAGCAAAAGGTGGATAAATTATCAAACTAGCAACAACGCCCCAGCCCTCAGTCGCCAGAGCAACCCCATAAAGCAAAAGAAAAGCAGCACTGTCAGAGAAAGGTTCAGCAAATATTAGACGTGCAACAAAATATACAAAGTTCAATAAGAATTCCTAAATTACAAAGAGGCAATCTGCATACAAGTGCAGTTACCAACACACCTGACATTTTTTGCACAATCTGCATGAGCATCATACACATATACTGGTAAGACTCTAGGAGAATATACCACAATAGGAGGGGACAGGAGCACCTATTGAAAATAAATAGATAGTGATCATGGAAATAAAATTTAATGCACAAAATATAGATGAAAGTGGGAAGGAGTAAAAGAACATGAAACAAACAACGGCAGATAATTTTTGATCAGGTAACAAAATGTTACTCACAGTCAATGCCCTTCCAGCAAGAAGAAACAGAAATGAGAAGTAACCAACAGACGCACCAATAAATGGTTTACCTGCAGCAAAGAAAGTTCATTGGTCATAAACAGAATTATCAAAATCATTTTTCAATTCAGGAATTTAAGGGGTTCATGTACAAGATGATTGCACTTATTACAACTTGCATTAGTTCAGCAAGATTACAAATTAAAATGACAAAAAGAGAACTAGTCACCTTTTAAAAATCCAGCTACAAAGGCTGCTAAAGCCAAAAGAAATGCCAGAAGGGAAACTAGAAACATCTGTGTCCTGGTCAAATAGAAATTGTTTGAAGCCCAGTAGTATACAACACCAATAGCTAGGACACCAAGAAGGAGAATTAAAAGGCATGCAAACCCTATCTGTAGCAATAACAAAAGCAGGAAAACAAAAGAATTAGCAAGGGAACACAAACAGTTAGATGTGGGCAGAGAGCATAGAGTTCAAAATAAAGATAAAACCAGCACGTGAAAGAAAAAAACATACAATCCAGGGTTCAACTATGGCAGTTACAGATGCTATTGCCCCAAGTAAAAGTAAAAAACCTATGCCAACAAATGCATAAACACCACGAGAAAGTTTCCACTCATCATCTTTCCTGCGAGAAAAAAAAACGAAAAGAAAAAGAAAAAATAAATCTTAATCCACTAATAGAAGTTGATCATGCCTCATCAAATCACCAAATATTAATTCATACACAATTTACAGAATGACACTCACCATTTATGTAAACCGGTACATAGAGACAACAATGCTGGAATGCAAATTAACGGTAGCAAAGCAGCAAGAAAATCACCGTCAATGGGAACTTGGTCATCTCGACCTTTCACCACCCACATATATGAAGCACCACAAAATGCAACAAGAACAACTGTAACAAAAGATAAAGAGGCTAAGACGATGAGCAAAATTTTAAATACTACAAAATAAGCATTCAAGAAAATCAGTGGACAAGAAATCTAACCAAACGACACAAGAAGAAACAAAAAGAAAAATGTAAGTTGGAGGCTTGGGCCAAATTTACATTACCAGCAAATATTCCAACACATATTGCAGAAGACAGTGAAAACCGATATGTTGCAAACCATGATACTATTGGTAGAACCCCACTAATTATTAGAGCAATTGCTGATGCCATTGCCCATCCCAGATAGATAGACGAAGTATAAGGAGAGCTAAAACTTTTCTGATCCACAATCGAACCCTCGTGGGCAAAATCATCTAAATGTTTGGATGATACTATCGCACCAAGAGCAAGGATGGACCCAATCAATACTAACAAGCAGAGTGCAAGGACAATTCCCTGACAAGAAAGCAAAAAAACACATTTAACATATGATGAAGCCAAAATTTCATGTATTTTTTACCCTTACTCTAGAACTTTTAGATTGGGAAATAAATCTAATTTTAGGCAATTTTTGTAGTTCATTTTAGGAAGAGAAATTGTCACATTTTCATAGGATTCATTAGAATTCAGGTTGTTGAAAAGAAAACTTCAATGTACCAAAGGTTCTAAAAAACATTTTATCAATGAGAATTGAGTAGTTGCAAAAATTATTAATTTTCATTACATTTTGATGCCTCACTAAGCTTTTTCTATAAGTACTTTCATGTTCAGCATTAATTTTGAAAAACAATTCCAAGTCCAATTGCAACTGAGGAAGGACCATCTGTCAAAAAAGTCCAGATCAAATTTGAGAAAAATGAAAAGATTCTAACCCAAGATGGCACCATATTATTTTTTTGTTTAAATTATTTTTTTCTGAAATACTATTTTATTCAGAATGTGCATGATTGGGATTGATTTTATTGTATATTTGCAGCAGACAAAATCTTGAACTATTTGTAAAATATAGCTGTTCTAAAAACACAAATCAATTATACAAATGAGGCACCTAAAGGACAGGTAATCTCATCTCGACTCTCATCGTCATACCTTTTAGGTTAGATTTTGTTTTTGGTAGTTAATTTAAGCCTTGCGTTAAGCAACATTACTCGAGGATCAGGAGTTTAGCAATATTCTTCGACATTAATAAAGTTCTTTTTTCTTCAAGAAAAACAAAAGCCAAATTTTACTATATCAAAAAATTAAAACAAATATACATCCCAAGAAGTACTAGAGGTGTTGCAGCAGTAATCTAACTGCTGCAGTAGCACCTCTGCTGCTTCTTGAGTGATGTATATTTTAATACATCTCCATTTAACAAAATTATTTTAATTTATGATAATGTGTTGTTTTATTATTTTATTTGCTTAGTTACTTGTTATCTGTTGTTCTCTTTTCTTATTTCATTGATTTTCATTCAAGTTAATTTGAACTCAGTTTTAGAGAATTCTTTTTTATGTATTAATAGTTTTCATACTTAGGATGTCAGATACCAAACTCACTTTCTCCTTGACTTATATAATATATATATTTTGATTTATTTTTAAAAATGCATAAACTGACTTGTACAATCCTTGTGGATCAACCTTAAAAAATAACATAATACAATCTGATATATAGTCTTCATTTCTTGTAAAGTTGTAGTGCAAGTATTTTTACTGATTTATTCAAAAGAACGCACAAATTAGTTACTCTTTACAACACCTAATTACTCATATAAGCTTCAAATGCTACGTGGACAAATATGTTATGTATTTTGATTCACTTGCCCAACAAACATTAAAATAAATCATCTCAAGTTATTATTCAACAAAGTTTGTATGAGTTGACTATAGCAGAAAAGAAACATAGCCAGTAAAGAAATAAAACGCAATATGCGAAGTAGTAAAGCATTCATTTGAGTTTTGAAATAAAGGACCAAGCTACTTAAGATTGATGAGTGTTTTCTACATGGCACTGCACTAGATGGGCCGGTAATGGCAATGTATGCAAGGTATTGTATCTCTACCCATTATAATGCCAAAAGTTGGAAAATTCATATTTAAAGTGATACTACTTTTTTTTTTTTTTAAACCAAAATCAGCCCAACATTCCTATTGCAGGATTTTAATTTGAAAGATTATCTTAGTGCTTTAGATGATATTATAGTAGTTTAATCAATCAACTCTCTCACCTACTCAAGTTACCTTTCAAATTAATATGCTTCAAACTACAATATGATTTTTTTAACCTCTTTACATGCATAGATGGCTGGATGGAAGGAAGATGAAGTAAAATGAATTTCACATAATGCAAGGCCATCAACGACTAGAAACCAAAAAGAACTTCAACAATATGGTATCATAAAGAATGACTCCAACAAATGGTATTTGCATCTGCATAAGCATCAATATTTGCATGTGAATAAGGAAAGACCTGAAGTCAAACACAAGAATGAAACATATTAATAAAAGCAAATGAAATTCCTTGGTACTTAGTCATAAGATTGTTAATTATGGTGCAGCACGAACCTCCCTTCTTAAAGGAGTTGGATGATCACCTCCCCCACTTGTCGATTCTCGAGAAACCCAAAATTGGTAGCCATTACGGATCCAAATTGGAATGGCAACAGACAAGCACGCCAAAATAAGTGGGACAGTTAAAGCCAATCCAAGTAAAACTGAGGATTTGCTGCAAGATGACAAAATTATAGGCATAATATACCCAAGCAACAGCAGTAACAGAATTTACAATAATATAATAAGAACAAGAATTACAACAACTACTATACTGTAATGAACAATCAACAAATAATATGCAGAAACCAAGCAACAAGAAGGAACAATGACTGCAAACTTGCAGGAAATGGTACACAAATTTATAGCACATGTTACAGGCAGTTATTCTAGAAAATGGACTATCGATGTATTAGCCCCAACAATTCCCAATATCAAGCTAGATAGACTTGTACTTAGGCTAATGTTCTTTGCACTGCAGAACACGCCAACCCCCTGGAAAAATAAATGACAACAATTACAAATAATAAGCCAAAAACATGGAGCATCTCACCCATAATCTGTCTCAAGGTATACAGCAGGGGTTTCTATAGCAGTCGAAGGAAGCAACAGGTTATCATGAAATCCCAAATCTGACTGCAACCTCCATCTTCATCCCAAATCTTGATGGACAACAGGACACATCTAAGGCGTTCCAGACAAACAATGAGTCCTAATGCCAATGACAACAATTATAACTTCTTGCAACATCTGCTGTGCATTCTTTATGTCAACTGATGACCATTACAAATGAGGCAGGACCTCAAGAACTTTTTTTCCTTTTTCTCTAAAATTTTACACATTGCCTTCCTCTTTTCTTACTATATTTACCTCTGTCTTCCTATCCTATTCAAACTAGGAACAGCACCCCAGCTAAGAAGGCTTTTTTTTTTTTTAATTTTCACACCATGAGGTAAGTTAGCCATTTAAGAAACTTATTGTTTTTTTATTTAGCCTCTATCCTTATTCAAAATTAGAAGTTGAATATCTTAAATCATTTGCAGTTGTCTGGCATCAATCAAGCAAAAATACCCTTTCCACTATTTTAAACATAAATCTGGCTTGTTATTTAAAATGCTCCAACAAATCATTACGTTATTCTATATTACCTAGATTCATTACCCAAACCAAGGACTGAATATTTTGCTGTCCAGGACTTGGGTCACTCGGACATGGATGTTAATTTGGGAAAGTTCAGTTCAACATAGAGAGTTTTTGTAAAATTTCATCTCGTTAGAGAAGTCTAAAGAATTTTTGCATAAACGCTAAATTATCTAGATTGATTATAATATTGGCTACAAATTAATATAGATAAGGCATCCATAAATAAATGAATCTATATTACCTAGATTCATTACCCAAACCAAGGACTGAATATTTTGCTGTCCAGGACTTGGGTCACTCGGACATGGATGTTAATTTGGGAAAGTTCAGTTCAACATAGAGAGTTTTTGTAAAATTTCATCTCGTTAGAGAAGTCTAAAGAATTTTTGCATAAACGCTAAATTACCTAGATTGATTATAATATTGGCTACAAATTCAATCTTGCTGTCCTTCTCAACCATATGCTTCCGTAGTTTGATATTCTACCTAGTGTAACTTATTAGCTTATTAATCAAATGCCTGCTTTTTTTTCTCTTCTTTTATCTTTTTTTTAATGATTTAAATAAACAATGGCTTTGGACATTCTTTCAATGCACTTTTAAGTTTGTCTTATTTGAACTTTCTTTTTTCCTTTTATTTTTCTTAATTCTTTTTGTCTTTTAACATACAAGGCACATTCCATAAAAAACTTTGTTAAGAAGAAATAGAGTTAGTAATTAGTCATATGACCAGGTCCATCTCCACGTTGCACACTCAAGGTCGTATCAAGCCAGTTCCTAACCCATTGACTATCCCCCTCACCGAAGGCAAAGTCAAGTGTTTGAGCCTGAAATCTTCAGGTTCTAAAGTCACCTCTTTACCAACAGCACCAACTTCATTTGGCAAGCACATTCCATAAAACTACATAATCTGCTAGCTTAATTATATTTATTATTTATACAGTTATGTTAGTTGATGTAAGTATGTAACCAAAGATAAAGCAAGTTGTAATTAATTTTGCTTCCATTGACAAAAATACATCTGTTTAGTTCTCTTTCAAATTTCATTGAGTTTTTCTTTTCATCAATTTTTTCCACTTTCTAATTGAGAAATTACAGTTGTGTTTGGTTTATGATTTAGATGCAGTTTTATGTACCCACTATACAAAAATTCGAAACATGGAAACTGTGTTTGGTAGGTTGAAACCTAAAAACAATTTCCTAAGATCTACACAAAGAAATCATGTTGCATTCTGGAAAAGAAAATGTTGCTCACTGAGTTTTTTTTTTTTTTTTTTTTTTTTTTTTTTTTTTTTTTTTTTTTTTTTTTTAGATATATTCTACATTCAAGGTCATGAACCAAGCAAGCCCTAAACTTTAATCAAAATTTATCAAATTTTGTCATTTTCTTTTGGCAAGTTCCTTGCATTTGTGATATACATTTACTTCCCACCTCAATGGCTCAAAAAAAAAAACATATATATTCACTAAATTGCAACGATTTTTTTTTCAACCAAGCCCATGTCATTGGATGTCAACAAATGGATGGTCATCCACTTAAGCGGGAATTCAAAAGAAAAAAAAATGAATGAAAGAAAATAAACGATTCTCCAAGAGATAGAAAGGAGGGAGAAGGGGGAAGGGGGGAGAGAGAGAGAGAGAGAGAGAGAGAGAGAGAAAGAGAGAGCGCACAAAAAAGAAGAAAACAACTAATAGGTAACAATTCACTAAAGCAGGAAAAAAAAAAGGAAAATAAATGACTCAAAAGGATTAAAAGGAAAGGATCTCAGCTTAATAATAAATATAACCCTATCAACGTACTTAGATCCAAGATCCAAAATTTTTGACAACTTTTCAGCTAATCCTTGCATCTCATAATTTGATAATGAACAAGTTCAACATTTTGACAGGTACTCACATTCATACCTATACTCATGTCCAAGTACTGAAAGATAGGATATTTCTACCATAAATATCAAAAATCTATAATATTTCTATGATTAATAAGCCTGCAATCTGAGCATTAATCAACTAAAAAAGCACAACATAATAATAATCGTAATTAAATATAATATAATAAAAACAGGAAATATTACATAAGAAAGCACAGTCAGCAATGGTGTACAACAGATTGGTAGGTAAAATCAACACACTTTAGAAATGATCACAAGAGAAGAAAACACAGTACCTTAGAAATGACAACAGCAAACCAACACATGTGCTCAACAGCCAGGCAACAAAACCATACTGCAAAGTAACACCGCCTAGTTAGCAATGGTATACACTAGATTTGCTTTCTTGGAGATCACAGATCTAGGCAAACCAGAACAGTGTTCAGCAATCCAATTCCAGTAGCAAAAACAGAGGGGAGAATGCAATATATGAGCAACAAATTTAAAAAAAATAAAAAAGAAAAAAAATTAAATCCCGGAGTAACTGGATCAGAAGCAGCTTCCAATCTCTTTGATTTTCAACGTGTCCTATCCTCAAATTCATGCTTCTATACAATAGTTCAAAATTTTTTTTTAAAAATATGAATGCCCATATATTCAATAGTGTACACCACCCATTCATTAGTAAAAGCTGAACCATGCAACCACTCTTTTTCATAGACAATATTCCCAGTCTTCTTTATTTTCCAACTGTACCGTTGGGAAAACCAAAGCACCACATACTTCACACCATAGCAAAAGAATTTTGTTCAGTTATTCAAAGCTAGCATTCTGCTAGATACTACAACAGCTAAAACAAAATTTTAGGACCAATTGCAATCAGTGTTGTCAAGGCAAAGCTAGGCCGTAAACCTCCATAAGGCGAGGCAAGGCCACACAAGTCTAAGACAGACCATAAAATAATTATATTGAGGTCCCAAAAAAATTATTTATTTATTCTTTAGTTCCTCAAGCAACACATACATACATACATACATACCTACCTACGTACGTACGTATATATACATATATGTTAACATGTATATGTTGATATAAATAACATAATATTTATTTTAATATATTATAATTTTTATCAATTGAGGATTTAAAATAAAAATTTTCAGGCCCACCAAAATAAGAAAAATCACAACCCCCTCCCACTACAACACCAAGGTGGTCCTTTTTTTTTTTTTTGACGTGGGGTGGTGGGAGGGGGTAATTGCAATGAAACAACCAAATGGATTTTTTTAAACTAAAGTAAAAAAAATAAATAAATAAATAAATAAGGTTTTTTTTTAAAAAGCAGTAAACTTAAATTGGGCAATCTTTAGTGCGGAAGGAAACACCACATTCTCACTAAAGTCAGCCATGGTGAAACTAACAGATCAAGCTTATGACCATACAAGCACACTGACAGATTTTATATGGAAAACCAAGGCTCTCCTAAAAGCTAGACTCTTAATGTGGCCGATTAGTCTTAATAAACTTAAGACTAATGAAAACCTTCAAACGCATCCTTCCTTCACATTCCTTACAGCCTTCCATGTGTATTATGTGCAGGGAGAAGGAGGAATCAACCAAACATTTGCTCGAAAACTGCAGAACGACAGCAGCTGTTTGGCACAACTGGAACCGGCAACATAGCTCTATTTGCCCTCCAAATACTGACAACTGGTTCCAGGTTCCAGATCAAGTTAAAAAAGCTCACATAAATCATAACTGGAACATCATCTTGGCGTCAGTTTGGTACACAATTTGGGAGGAACGTAACAGAAGACTATTTCTGAAGATAGATAGATCAGCTAGCATTTTATGAGAAAGATTTAACCTTTTGTTCACCAGTTGGGTCTCCACATCTAAACTAGGAAAAGGCTATAGTTTTTCGGATTGGCTTCGTAATGGGGGATCGATCCTCCAATCTTTTTTATTTCCTGATTATATGTATTATGAGATCTAAGCCCGAATAACTCATCCGATTTTTTTGTACTCTACTATTTTCTAATTATCAATATAGTTTCAGTTTCAAAAAAAAAAAAAAATGGGCAATCTTTAGGATTTACCTTACGGGGTCTGGATGTCATGGCCATTTCTTCTGCTTGAAGTGATCGAAGGAAAGCCATAATAGAACATACAACTGGGGAAAGAAGGAGCACTGAAAGACCAAATTCAAACTGCAAAACAGAAATCCAAATGTAAGAGCAAACATGGAATTTTTTGAAAAGAAATATACTAAAACACTAGACCGTGACACAAAACAATGTTCTTTCTATTATATTCTCAACAATACATCCCATATCAAATGCCTCATTCGGTTATATCGTGTCTTTTCCTTCTCTATTTAACAAGTGAAGATAGGAAAACTTTTTCTTACCTGTTGATAGGTAGCATTAATCAGTTTAATTGTCTTTGGGCGAAAAACAGCCACAATAACTGTTTCAAGTACAAAAACAAGACTAAAAAGAACCCATGCTCGCTCTGGAGTCCCTGCAATTTGATGCAAGATACTTCTGGCAGTTTCAAGCCATTTTTCAAAACCTTGACGCCTTAGCTCTTCCGATAAGGAAATTTGATTGGGCATAACATTGTCCAAGCTGTTTGAATCAATCACTGTGACATCAGCATTCTCCCGATGGTCTCTATCTGCATCTAAGCTACTTCTCTGTAGTAGTGCAAGAATAGTTGGATCTAAGCCCTTCTCCTTCAGCATTACAGCAAAATTAGGATCCAAGCCTTTATCTTGCAGTAGACTAGTTAATTCAAGGTCACCCTGCCGTGCCCTTCTTTTTATCATAGATGTAACCCTGGGATCATTCAGACTTTCCTGGAAAGCATGAGCTAAATTCGACTCCCAGGATTGCTGATTTGCTAAAGCTGATGTACTTGATTCACAGCCTTGGAATTCTAGACCACCACTAGAAGACACCATGTAAGAGATGTTTGGCTCAAAATGTTTATCGGCAAGGGGAATTCCCACTTCAGTTTCCTGAACTACTGAACGACAGGAACTACTCCTCATTGCTAGACTTGGTCTTCCACTGTCAATACTTTTATCACTATGAATCCCTTCATGAGAGCTAGTTGTACAGCCAACAACATTATTCCAATTATTAGCTTCACCTGTTCCATGTGTTGTACTTCTGGAAATAGCTTCAGTACCATTGCCAGGATGACTTGCTTCAACACTACTACTAAGTTTTGCACTTGAACCACAACCTTCAGAAGAGCTGGAAGAACTGTTTTGCCCTTTCCGGCGAAATCCTTCCCTGAGGCGAATTACTGTGCTCTGTAAGGCATCTCTCCTAGCAGCCAAAGGATTAGTAACAGATAGATGACGACAAACAGCAGCACCTAACAAGACAGAAGCTACAACTGCGTAACTAATGCAGTGTCCCAAGTACCTGCAAGGAAAATGGAGGATGATAACACCATAAGCATTTCAAAAAATAATAATAATAATAATAATAATAATGTCAGAAACCCCAAAATATTTGAATGTCAAGCACAAAACAAACCAGTAATGAACTCCAAAGCAGATGAGGAAAACTCGTGAAGCCCCAGCAACAAAAAGGGCAACAACACGGCTCTTGAGGAGCTCAAAGCCAAACAAGCATACGCCCATATTCCAATCTTCAAAAGAAGGAAGGCTTGTCAAATTACTGGGACCAGAAGTTAGAAAAACAAAGAGATTATGAAAATATAAGCAGGAAAACTTACCAAGTATGACAACAGCAGCTGATGTAATAGCAGCCAACCATTGCGCCTCTTTTGCAGTCAAACCATATAAGATGGAGTATACAATAAGTGTTAACAGTGATCCAAGGTAAAGAAGTCCAAGATGCAAAGCCCTACAAAGACAGCCTAAATAAGGACAAAATGGAATGGAGTAATTTAAAAAAAAAAAAAAAGGAAAAGAAAGAAAAGAAGAAGAAAATGAAAAATAACCAAAAAAAAAAGAAAGAAAAAAGGACGCTAAAGGATCCAAGTGTCATTGCATTTGAGGTTTCATGCCACCTTTAGCAACTTTATTTCATCATACTTTTACTGAATGCCTGTGTGTTCATGCAGATATGTGTTTCCTTTTCTTCTTTTCTTTCTTTTATGTCTTGCAAGGGTGAGGCTACATACAACAGACTAAACCTGGTCAAACCATTGCCCACGACCACACATAGGCTGGAGCTTCATTTACTTTTTTAGTGAGTACGGAAGGAGGTGAAGGTTGAATGTGAAACAACTGAGATTTAACATTTCTAACATTGTAAACCACTAAAAAGTCAGTATAGCCATTCACACACACACACACACACACACACACAGATATATATATATATATCACAAAACTTTATGGAAGTGGCGTACTACGGCACAAATCAGTGAATATGCTTACCTTGCATAAATGCAATGTGCAATCCACAGTTGCAATATTGCCAAAGAACAATAACTGTAAATAAAAGGTCTGAGCCAACAATATTTCCACTAATTAAGAGATGTAAGGAAATGAAATTAAACAGATGATGAAATAAGAAAGGCATTGAGAGTGGCAGCATGCTTTATCACCAAGTGAAAAGGCGCATTTGCAAGACTTTACACATACAAAGTTTTTCTTTTTTTTTTTCGTTCATGCACAAATGCAGATGCCCAACCATTAATTGGTCAGAAAACCTTTGACAATGACCATAATAAATTATTGTCAGGAATCAAGAACAGTATCATTGATTACAAAGATTAAAGCAAACAAGCGTTCAGCAATTAAACAAATGAAAGGAAAAACATTAAGGACTTGCCTATGGGATTTTGGTGCATATAACTCATTAGGATTTGGCGGTTCTGTTAAACAAGCCACTGGACCAACTTCAATGCAATCTGAATAAGCAAATCGATAGGATCTCCGGACATACTCATCAACATCCAAGCCAGTTCCTGGGTAAAAATAGGAATTTAACAAGTGGCAATATGATAAATTATCAGCATTGACAATATTTATGGTCTTGAAATACACGCCCTTAACATATATAACATACTCATACTCGCATGCATGCACATATATAACCATGAGGCTTATGATTACCATTGAACACCATTCTGCAAATAAATAGCATGTTGATTGCCAATGCAATTGCAGATATACCAAAGAAGAATCCAGAAGGTGAATATCGATCAGCTGCAGTTGATCCAGCTGTAACATACACAGCACAAAGTTCATATGCACACAGAAGCGCTACCGCAAGAAGAAGAAGAACAGCAACAGCCCCTGCTCAAAGAAAATATGAATTGGAACATTGAAGACAACCATGATAACTATCAAAAGTGTGAGTATAAAATATTGCAAAGCCTCAAATTAAGCTTCAAAACCAAGATGTGAACTAGTCCCACGGCAAAAGGACAAGGTGTTGCAATATCTCCAATTTAGTTGACATGCACAGTTACCAAGAAGTACATCACTAGAGCCATTAAATTAGTCCTTCAGAAACAGCATCAAATATTTATGTTTTATCAAAATAATGACAAGTTGGCATGTTGCAAAGAAAAATAACGAAAGAACCAAATGCAGTGAATAAATATTGAGATGCCATTTAAGAAATAAGTGCTGATGATTCAAGTGTAATCACTCTCTTCAAATTTAAATTACTCATACGATAAATAAAGACTAATATACATATATAAACTAGACTGAAGAATACCCATTAGGGGGTGGTTCGAAGGAGGGGCCGTGACCAAGGAGGTCATAGGTTCAACTCTCAACCCTCCCCCTTGAGCTCCTCCAAACTCCTCAAGAGAGGTAGGCCCGTCTTACGCCTTAGATCTCCCAAGTCCTAGCCTTGTGAGTAGGGGTGTAAGCCACCCGACCAACCCGACCCGACCTGACCATTTCGGGTCAGGTGTGCACAACAAATCGGGTTGGGTCAGGCGGGTCCACTCCCCTAGTCAAGTCGGGTCGAGTTTGACATCTAAAGGTCGGGTCGGACCCGACCCGACTGTGTACCCTAGCTGGTTACAAGTTATTATTAGGTTATTTTTTGGAACATGGTTTTCTTTTTTTGGGAATATGAGCATGTTTTTTTTTGGAATATGAATTTTTTTTATTAGGTTATCATAAATTCTATGTTAATCTGTTATTACCGGTTGCATATTTTATTTTTAGTTTTAATATTACTATAAAATTTATATATATCATGAAATTTCTAGGTTTTTAAGAATTTCACAAATAAGGTTACAATGTTTTAAATAATTTTTTTTAACTTAATGTTTTAAATTTGAATAGTTTTTTATCTTTAAATTTATTATAATGTTTTTCGTTAATATACATCTATTTATATGTCATTTAAATCTAAATATAAAAATAATTAATTTGAATGTGTTAAATTTGAAAATATTAATAAAACTTCGCTTTTATTATAAATGGGTTTACATATATCATTTGAATTTTTTTACAAAAAATATTGGGCTTTTTGAAAAAATTGGGTCTTTTAAAAAAAATGCATGGCCCAACCCTACTCACCTAACCCAACCATAAGTCGAGCGAGTTGGGCTCCTTGGTCGGGTGGGAAAAAACACCACCCGACCAGGTTGGGTCGGGTGACTTTTGGTGTTGTCACCCGACGCGACCCAACCCGCTTACAGCCATACTTGAGAGTGAATGGGGGCCCCGTGGATTAGTCGGATCAAAACAAAATGATACCATGGTCTCAAAAAAATTAAAATAAAATATGAAAAAAAAACTAGATTGAAGAATAATATATATAAGCATGTAAAGACCCTCATTGTGTATATATATAGATGAGTCTTAATCATCAAACAATGTGAAAGGGGCAAATGTACATAAATCCTAATCACTCACTTCAAACTAAATGGAACTTGGCGTGCTTAAACACCCTGAGCTGAAAAACCAAACCAACCCAACAACCGACTTAGTTTGGTCAAGTTCTTGTATGCTAAGAATTAATCGAGTTAAAAATGCATTAACCCAAAAGGTCTGGCCAAGACATTATTATATATAAATAAAAGAGGGAAAAAATAGAAACTCCTCCCCCCTTTTGTTCAGCACCACATAGGACATAGGACAAAGGGGGAGCTCCCCCCCCCATCTTGTACTCTTCTCCCATAACTTTTAAGAATGATCTTTGTCATTAGAGAAAATGACAAAGATCATATTAGTGACAAAATGAAGAGAGAAAGATTAGCCCCCTTTTGGCCCCATGGCTCCCCCTTCCCTCCTTTTCTTCGGCACCACATGGGAGAAATGGGAAGAGGAAGCTCCCTGCTATAAAAGCCATGTTCTTCCCCCTCTCTATCAACACCCATCATGTACTCTTCACTCATAACTTTTAAGAATGACCTTTGTCATTAGAGAAGAGCTCCCTCAAACCATCTTGAAGGCCATGCTAGTGACAAAATGAAGAGTGAAAATCTCTAATTAATTTTTCCCCCTAGTAGGAACACCACCGTGTTTTTGATATCCTCAGAGGGAATTTAAAAAATAATAATAATAAATTAAAAATTAAAACTTCTATAACAGGCAACAAGAAAATACGAAGGAAAAGGGCTAGCAAGAAGGAAAAGAAGCTTTTAGAGGCCCACACACTACTCAACCAACTTACAACATTAAACTCAGCCTATTAACTACTCAGTAAACCAGAAACTTGAGAGCTTAGAGAAGCTGGAGCTGCGAACTCTTGTTCTATCACTTGTTCCTTATTTTTCAAAGGAACGCCTGACTGATACGCCGGAAATTCAATTCAATTGGTTGTATAATTTTTTAAATTTCAAGTGGGCCAGTTACAAGTCCAACATTTGGTCATCTTCAGGCCAGTTAAATTTTGAGTCCAAAAGCCTTGCCTACACACAGCTAGTCAAATGTATATGATATGCATATTTGGTAGAATCAATTGTATAGTATCATAAATAGCTATTCTAGGTATTAACCACAACCAAAGAGTTTATAAACCAAAAAAGATCCCACACATCTATTACCAGGTACCTTCGCTTCACCCTGGGGAATGCCATAAACATCTTTAGAACTATGTCTTCAAGCCTTTATAACACCTAAAGTTTTATTCCCGTTTCCTTTTAAGGTCTGGAAGCTTCCATAAGTTTTACCTGGATGATGTTAGATTTTCCCCATGAACAAGGCTCATGCCATTAAAAAATCAAGGTAAGGTAAAAGACAATATCAACAGCTATATCCTGCATCGCAAGGGGCCAGATCACCAAATTAGAGTCTAAAACCCACTTGCATTCAAAAAGATTTAAATGTTCAATTAACATCAACTAATGTAACTTAAGAATCTTTCTTTTACTTTCTTTCTCTATGCCAAAGAGAGATTTATGGATGTAACTTCCAGGACGATTTCAGTGTCCAATGGGATTGTTTGGCAACCTGGAAAGGATAGGAATATATTTATTTAAGTCCTTATCCGGTATTTGGGTGAGAATTCGGTGAAATAAAAATTTGTCCAACTCTCTTTTTAATTATCCTAACGGAAGATTAAGCAAACCCACCCATTTGGATGGATTTCAACATATCATTAGCTTTTTGGAGCTCCTGCTTCTTCTTCACTACATGGTTTTTATTTGTTTATTTTTTATTTTTGTATTTTTATTTAAATTAAAAGTCATTTATTTCTAATTTTAATCTCAAACATGCCACCAAATACCAGATTATTTTATTTGTATCATATTTTACCAAATCTTATCCAATTTTCTAACTCAATTCTAGAAGTAATTTAATCATATCCTGCATCAAACAGACTCTAAAGGACAAGTTCTCAAAATTCCAGCAGAATTTTCAATTTTAATAAGTTTAAACATGCCAACATGGGAAAAGACACAAACCATAGATATTAGAACTTCTAATTCTCTGGTTGCTTATAAATTTCCAAACAGCCAACAGTTAGCCAATATTCCACATCAGCACACTTTCATGCACAATCAAACAAGAGGTGTTTTATGGCTGAAGTAGCACAAAAAATGATAGAAACCATGGGTAACATTCATGGACTTGGCAGGAAAGTAGGATACCATTCATTTAGTCATTTTCCTAAACTAGGACAGTTATTTCAAGGTTTTCATGTGAATGAGAGAGTATGTATGACATTTTTTTAATTGACAGTAAAGTGCATGGTTCGTCGATCTTATTTTAGAATATTTGATATGGAAACAGCCAATTGATAACATAATAGAAACCCTTCAAAATTTCTGATTTGTTGATTTCCATGAACCTACACATTGCAGCGCCCCTCTAAAAATGACACATTAGCTGGAACTGAAGTGTGTTATGACAACCAAACCAGTAGAGGCAGACATGAAAGCATATGAAAGAAAGTAACAGAAGTACGTACTTGAACTTTGCCATTGAGTCCTCCACCAAAGCATGACAGCATAAAATGACAACAGAAGAGCGCTACCAGCCATGATCACAGCCAGTCCAATGGTATGTCTACTCAAGATAGCAATCAACCAGCCTCCCCAGGCGATAAGTACCACAATTGGAGAAAGGACAATTAACCATGCTAACAGAGAAAGCAAACCACAGACTGCACCTAATTGGGCTTGTATGACATCTGGCCATTTTCTGGCAAAAATCCAACTGAAGATGCAAGAAATACAAATGCATAAATACAGAATTTACAGCATATCAACGACAAACTAAGGAAAGGTGCAACTGATTGCATATGGTAGTAAAATAGGGGGATCAAGGCACCAGAACACAATGGGCACCCCCTGGCCCCGCCTCCGCAAGTTAAAGATGAATAGGCAAAACAGAACTGCATGCAAGTGATGGAATTGGGAAGAAAAGGTTGTGCCATGCAATGTCTACAGAACCAAACTGACTAGATTCATAGTGAGAAAGCTTATGTTCAAAAACTATATGAGCAGTAATTTAGTACAATGCTACTACATTTCTTATATTATATGATCAACAATGTAAGTAGAATAATCTTATAGGCACCAACATTAAAAGACCATCATGTCTACCTTCAAGGCATAACAAACATTGTGCAGAGACAGACAAAGAAATGATAAAGAGAATTAAAACATGAAACAATAGAGAACATTTGAACTTCTAGCCCGCACTCTAGTCTTATCTCGGGTAATTCCACTGAGTAGATTTACCCAAGAATAATATTGAGCTATACCAAATACCATAAATGCGAACAGAAAATATCAGCCACTGAACAGTATTACATCACTTTTGCTAGTGGATTTAACATGAGAAAGTTTGAACTCAAAACATAAAATAAAAAATGAAATAAACTTGGCTAACGCCCAGCCACATAGTTGGGAAGGACTTAGTTGAGTGGAGTTAAGCTGGGTTGCTAAAAACTTTGTTATTCCTGTTTGTGATCAATTTCCCTTGGGCCTTAACTATCATCATGTCTTATACGGTCTTAGTAATAAATTAAGGAATGCCTATTTTGTTGTTCTATCAATAATTATATAAGCACCAAGACCAATAAAATAATACAAAAAATCATGTCAAAACATGCACCTTTTAGAATCTAATTATTACTTATTTGCTTCTTCACTTCTCAAGAACTCACCAATATTTACTAGATCCATTTTTCTTCGCTCATCCATATCTTTTTTTTTTTCAAAAGAAAGTTATCATACCATCTTTCTACTTCCAAATAACACATATTTGGTAGATGGCACAATTTGAAGAAAGAGAAAAACATTATCTTTTTGAAGCATGTGTGTAGAGTATTCATGTATTACATTCTACTAATCTAAGTCCATCAAATTGTGATTTCGTTGCTTCTTATTTAGTCATCTTTAAAATGTGCATAAACATATTGGAGAATAATATCAAAATAAGTTCCTTTGATGAACCAGGTTCAATGAATTACAAATATACTGAATTCCACTGCCTTAAAAATGCCAGTATTGATAACAAAGTTGTGGATCTCTGCCACTCTGCACATGATCAGCATGGCAACTTTTTTTTTTCTCAATAGAAGCTGTTCCAATTCCTTTTACTTGATAATCTGTTAATTCAGTGTTTGTGAGGCATTAAGACAAAACCTAATAATTATCACCATCTAGGCAGCAAGGAGCATAGGGGTTATGTAGAAGAGGCAGAACCTAGGCGTAATCTAAGCAAGGCATAGACTTAATCAATAACAACTATTCATAGCTCCTAAAATATTAGTTAACAAGTGGTTTCAAGTCTATAAACCATCCATAAATAATTAAATGCATGTTCAAATAAAATCTAAATCCATCATAACATTAAACATATTTTACACCATTCCAACTTGTATTCGCAAATTAATAAACCAAAAAATAAACAAAACATAATAAAAATAAGAAAAGACAACACAAAGTGGAAGTATAAAAATTCGAAGAGTTGTTTTTGATGTGACAAAAATATAAAAGAAACAGAAAGGAAATACCTGCTTTTGTACATATTTTATGATCTTTTACTACATATTTAAAAACTTTAAAATAAAATAAAATAAAACATAAAACATAGAATTACTAATAAACCAACAATAAAACTAATTTAATCATTCTATGAATGTTTACATGACCAACAAAAGTATAAAATAACATAGTACGTTATAAAACACATGTTAATTTAAAATTAAAACCACTAAAAATTTATGTTATTTTTTTCCAAATATTAAATAGTCAATAAGCTTAGGTCTCTTATTTAAACACATGCAAAATTAAAGAAAAACATACGTATACATAAAGTTTTCTTTTATATAATTAAATTTTATTAATATAATCGTTTTGAGATCGTGGTATTCTTCTCTTATGATCTGAACTAATCCACGAGGTTCCTTATCCACCCATAACACCAAGAACCATGAGACCTAGGAAATAAGATAAGCCCATCCAGCCACTATGAGAAATTTGGAAAACCTTGAGGGTAGGGTTGAGAGTTGAACTCATAACCTCCTTTGTTCTACCCCATCTCCCACTCACTCTACAATACCCTGATTGGTTATTAAGCTTTCTAAACATTTCAACTATTAGTAATACTTATTACTAGTTCAGTTCATTGCAACAGTTATAAACACTAAAGTAACACATAAAAATAAAAATCAAATCATGATTTTTCATTTAGAGATTTATAAATAAAATCTTATAATAATATCAATAAAATGTCAATTAAGATTTCATTTACAAATTGTAAAGGTGCTATGTGCCACTAGAGGTGAGCAAGTCACCCGCAAACCTGACCCAGCCGAACCAACCCACACAAGAAAACATCGAGTCAAGTCGAGTTAGGGTCCAATCAATCACTTGGATTGATCAAGTCCAAGAATGAGAAACCTAGAAATGTCGAGATAGATTCGAGTTTGGAACAAAACAGAGTCATTTTACCCAACCTGTATTTCTAAGCAAACCTCAAAAAGACCATAATCTTATAAACTTTCGTTCACAAGCTTCCTCCCCTTTTCATTTTCCGTCCACATCCACAAGAAGCAACATGCTTTGAACACTCATGTCCACTTCTTTCATGTCCACTTCTTTGCAATAGCTTAACCCTGAATAACCACCCACTATTTCACAAAAGCATGGCCTCCTCTGACCTTCAACCTAATCCTAACTGATTCCATTGGCATCTCTCTTTCCAACCCTCTTCTTTGAAGATTGTGATTCTTCTCTTAACATGATGAATCCTCCAAGATGTCATCTCCTTCTCCCCCATTGCCTTGCGCAATGGCCAGTAAATTGTTGAAGGAGAAAAGAAAATTTTTTGAACTCCATGAAGTAAAACAGCGCCTCGTTAATAGAGATGCAATTTTTTCCTCTTTTCAAATTCCATGTTAACATCACAGTATTGACTAAAATAAGAAACAATAGTAATAAAACGTAAATTGCATGAACAGAGAACCTGATGAACCAGCCCCATTAATTATAAGGTTGGGTTATACCAATATTTTGAGTGAAATTGAGTAGCTTCAGGTTAGCAATGATGCACTGGATGAACGCAAGTCACTGGACTTGAGGCCAAACCCCACCAAAATGTGACCTGTTACCACCCCCTACATGACGAGTACAAGCTATTGAAGAAAAATTATATTCTTCTGTCCACTTGATAATGACCATTCCAATCACAAATTTAAAAAAATAAAAAATATAAAAAAAGCTCTCCGGGCAAGCCCAACAAAGTAGACAAACGAGTCTAAACCAATTTTGCCACCCTAAGTTTAACCTGAAATTTGTGATCATTGTTGTCTTCAAAAAATGAAAAAGCCTAGAAATCCTCACATTCACTTTGCTATAATGTTAAATGAAACATCTCACTTCGAAATGTTGTCTCACGGTACTAGCATGTGGTATAACTCAAGAAGTTCAAACAAACAATATATCTAATGAGATCAACATACAAAACCCATGCCAATCAATTTCCTATCATTTGATCATCAGTTTAGCACAACAAAAATATCCATAATTTCTATTCAGAATTTCACTTAGCAAGAGTAGTCCTAAAAGCCAAGAAGATTCATGAGATCCGTGTGAAGATAACAAGGTTTAATCGAGGTTCTCATCAGACCTTTCATAGATTCTTAAACCAACTTGAATTGTAAAATAATCAAAACTATCCATTTTTTGTTCCTTTTTTCATCTTTTTTCAAAGATTCGAAACCATGCCTTGGACATCTAGAAATATACGAATCCAAATGAAACAACAGCAAAAATCTGTTGCAGATGTAGAGGTTGTTTTCTAACTTTTCTTAATGACCAAGGTATTTGTATTCAAGAATGTGATTTATAAGGGTTCCACAATTGGTATGATGATACCAGTTGTGGCTTCAAGAGGTTGTCCTCTTTTTAAGAAGAATTAAAGCCATGCCCCAGAAAGCAAAAAATCAATAAAAAATAATAATAAACCAATCAACAACGTTATGATGATAGTTCAAGTCTTCAATAACTAGAAAGTACTTCCACAACTGGAACTGTGCAAGACAAGCTCATAGACTTTGGAGTCTACACAACCAAAAAAAAAAAAACAAAACATAAAAAACGGGGCCTAGATTTATTGATACAGTGACAAGTAACAGCTTTAAGCCTCACAAAGTAAATATTTTGGGTGAATGTTCTTTTTTTCTTGTATGGCAACTGTTATGCTTATCAAAAACTGATAAAATTTATGTCTACATTTGTTATATACCTATTCTATTATGCATTTAATCCTCCCGGTAACACGTAGCATGCTTTCTATTCTTTGACTCAACATCATGAATACAATCAAAATAAAGCCAAGGACACGTATCAGACCCCCATCTGCTGTCACAATTTACTGCTGTAGGAACAAATAGAATTCTTGAGCAATTCTATTTAATGAAGCTCAAGTTTCCCACCCTTTGACTGCGTTGAGTATACTCACATACCATCTCTTCTTCCACTAAGGCTTCCATATTGAGGCCTCCCCTTCTTTTTGCTTTTAGTTAGTTGCAAGGCTGAAATGGTCGAAATCTTGGTCTTTCCCATATATTATGAGGCTTTGTCTGTCAAAATCTCATACAAACAAACCCCCCTAAAGAGGGCGGGAGCTCTATTTTAGCCAAATATGTGACATTCCTCATATTCCGGGTAAATAAGTTTAAGGGTTGGAATAAAACTTTGTCAAATCAAATACAAAAGTCTTGTAACTGCAACCTTCCCACCTTCAAATCATTCAGCTATCAAAAAATAAGCCAAGTTCTTTTTCATTTTAAGAATATTGTTTCCCTAATTCCCTCAACATTATTCCTCATTGGAGAAGGAAGACTTGAAAGATGCCAAATAAAAATATAAATCAGAATTTAGAGTATCTAATCCAGTTAGAAGATTTGTTGTATTGGATACTGAGCATCTAATAGAATGCTAAATTATTAGATGTCCAAATTAGGCCTTGGAACAAGAAAAGGAAGCTGAAAAGGCAACACATAGAATACAACAGTTAGCACTTCAATGCTTCTATGGATCCAAGAAATGCTTTGCTGCCCAATAAGTGCTAAAATGCCTTAAGTTGGCAGTTGGTAATTGGAAAGTTAAGAGACTTTTAACAAGCATGGCAAACCAAAATAAAGTGAAAAAGCATAGACTCCCTTCATCATTAATCATTTATCATGAAAATCTCAGCAACTTACAGTAGGAAATAAAGATTTCAAGCATATCATATATGATTAGGTTTTTCTTATATATAAATTATTCTCTGTACATTTGTCTCTACATCACAAAAGTCATTATAAAACAAAGCAAATATGGAATTCCCTAGATTTTAACTATTTTATGGTAATAAACCTTATCAGTGACTGTAACGGTGCAAAAAAATTCATCACTCAATAAAAGTTTCAATTTTTCCAAGTTCGCCAATTGTCGCCAATTGTCACCAATTGTCCATACCATCAACTTTATTTTACTTTTAGAACACGGAATCGCAACTATGACATGAATAAAGAAACAGTATTGATACTAATCTAGCGATGGAATTCAAATTCGATCCAAAAGGTTCATTTTAGTTAAAATTGTTTTATAATCAGTCCCTTCAATATTTATTCTGGTGATATGAAAGTAAATCAGAACTATTAAATGTGCAAATCAAATAAGTGCACAATTATGAAATGATTATCCATTCTTTATGCATAAACCGAACAAGCTCTCTGATCTGATTCTATATACTGTTTCGCATCTAATCCACTCACAGCAAGAATATCAATAAAAACACTGGCATTAACCATTTATATATTATTTCCAAAAACTCGTGCACGATAAATCCTTTCTAAATTCAGGTTTCAACGAATCCAAGAGCTCATTTCATAAATATATATATATATATATGCGTTAAATAATCCCTCTCCCTCTGCCCACGCAAACCAAACAGTCACACACATACAGAACAAATTAAGTGACCCAAAATCAAAGTAAATATCAACAGCAAGATCAGAGGGAAGGAAAGTGTATCTTCGTCGCTCCGACAGCGTGTCACTCGGCAATTAAAACAAACATCTACCAGATTGTGGAACGAGCTAAATGGAGAGAAGGAGGAAGCTCGTCGTGCATGGCAAATTGATGGAATGGATCGAGGAAATTTACTAACTACATTGTTCATTATACCGCCTTAATTGAGCTTGAGCTCGAAATTGAAACATAAAAATTAACATAAAATAGTGAACCTGTAAATCCGCCAAGGTCGCCAATTAACAGCCCAGAGGATAGAAAATGATAGTACAGAAAGAGAGGAAAAAAGCGACCCCGAAATAGCACACGCCATTGCCACCTGACGCTCGTCTCCTTCCATTTCTTTTCCCTCTTCCACCTCAGAAAAACATGTAGAACAATGCCTCAACCAAGCTTCGCAAAAAGATAAACCAACTTCCCCACAGAAATCCAAGCCCTGCCACCTACAGAGATGAATAAGACCTCTACAAAGTTAAAGACACCCCCGTGCCAGCACAAAAAAAAAAAAAAAAGAAAAAAAGGTGATATGAAAAGGAAGTCACTTTTCAGCGCCTAGACTACTTCATTCAACAGCACAGATTCGGACCACTTTACCTTCTTCCTTGCTCTGACGTTTCAACCCAGACGAAATACTGATGAAAACGCGATTCTCCGCCAGTTTCAGCTCGGAAATGAGGGCTTTAGTTCGAAAGACGCTGCTGCCATTACAGAACACACAGTCATTGAAAAACGATAATCGAACTAGATTCTATCGAAGCTAGGGTTTGTTGAGAGAAGGAATTAACAGAAGATCAGGCTGGTTTTCTCGCTTAATCGTCTTCGTATTTCTTTATAAATCAGATTTGAGCTAGAAGGAACTGAAAGAAACCCTACTTACTCTCTCCCTCTGTGGTAGCAGAGAAAGAAGACAAGACACAGAGAGTGAAAGAGAGAACAGTGGTAGGCATAGCTTTTTACGGGGAAACCGCCGTGACCGAGATAATATCTTCTCTTTCTAAAAACTCTTGATAAAAAAGACCCATTTTTTTATTTTCTCCTGAGATTTTACACACACCCACACCCAAATGAAATAAAATAAAAACTCTTCTTTTTTTTTTTAGCCCTAAAATTTCTAAAATTGGATTTTACAACTCATCTCCATCTTGTTTCTTGACAAGTACATTAATTCTGCTTATTTTGATAATAACAATTTCTATTTTCTAAATATGATTGCTGAAAAAGAATGATAAAGATAATAATGAACTTTCATTTTAGTTGTTAGTTGTATTATAATTAATTTGATGAATGGTATCTAATAAATTCTACGATGTATTTTTCGAAAGCAGATGAATTACGCTAGTTATCGGCCATTTAAATAAAACTTTCTTTTTTATTATCTAACCTTAGAACCAATCGTTAAACCATAATCCTCTTCCCCGATTTGAAAAAAATTAAAAATAAATAGTTTGTTATGTTTAATTATTCAAAAATGTCAAAACATGCATGAATAATTGAGAAAAAATAGATATGGTTGTACTTATAAATATAACAATTCAAATTATCATATCATAAATAGATCGTATCATATACAAGTATGACTTATATATTACAAATAGGTTGTATTATAAATGAATTATGTCATAATTGTGTTATAATCATATCTATGTATATAACATATTAAAATTTTTACAACCAATGTTTAAAATTATTTTTTATAAAATACATTAATAAAAATATTAAACATATTACAAATAAATTTAAATTATATATATATTATTAATAAATTAATAAATATATTAATTTTAAATTAACTTATTTATAAATTATTTTTTAACTTATTCATACTCGTGTTAAACAAGTTATTTTAATTTAACAGGCTAATCTGTTTACAACCCAAATTTTAATTTCATTTAATTGTATTTAATCCGTTTTAACCAAAATTTATTTCTAATAAATCTAAACCCATTAAATGCATGTTGTTTTCAATTCGGATTAATGTATTGTATTACAAATAGATACCTATATGTACTCGTATAGGTGTATATATGTTTTATACAAAATAAAAATAATTACTGATGATGCTACTAAAATAAAAAAATTTGTGTAACTCAATTTTGATTCAATTACTAGCTTTCCTCTTGTCAACTCATTGAACCAACCAGAGTTGAATTCTAGATATAATTAATTTCATTAAAAATGTTAGGGTACATTTAATGTGTATGTGTGTATGATATCATATTGTTTTTTTTGTTTTTTATATCATGGAATGAGATTAACTTGAATTTAATAGAATAGTATAATAATAAAAGTAACTATTCATCAAATATAAAAAGTAATAACTACTCTTGTTGTGCAAAATCAGCAATATTATTATTATATATATATTTTTTTTAAAGCAAGGAAGACGAAGCCCAAGAAAAGGGATTTTTTAAAAATGGTACAGTTTTATTTCATCTTGCCCTATTCCAACACTGGCAATAATATAGATATAAATAAAAACATTTAAACCATTTTTAAATAAATTCTAACAATCTAATGATTAAAAGAAAATATTAATCAATATAATTAGCGAGAGATATTGACTTTGTAATTTAAGAAGGGTGTTCAAAGACGGTTAGGTCAGGAGAAGAAATGCATTTCCACCTTTGAATCAGTGCAGGGAATTCTTAAAGTTGATACATAAATTTTTTATACAGGCATAGAATTTATTTGAAAATTTAATTTATATCCAGAGCGAGTGGAGTAATAATATCAGATATTAATTATAGTAACTATTATTTGTTTTGCTGCCTCGCGAATTAATTTCCGACCTTTTCAATATTTCTCCTGTAGTTTTCATATGTGTAGTACATTTTACGATAACTCATTTATAGTACATTTAAAACTATTTTTTTTCTTTTATTTTTAGGTTGCATGGTTTTATAAAAAATATATATATAGAAAAATAATAATTAAAAAAACAGTTTGTAATCTATTATCATTCTTTTGTTGTGCTGACTATTTTTTCTTTTCTATCTGTGTTATAATTTTGAAATTTGGTTCATGTGCATTACATTTCAATAGCTAATATTTTAAC
>JAJIYU010000994.1:0-40774 GCA_030144865.1 Tinospora cordifolia
AACTGTTTTTATACTATGCCATACTTTCGAATGTTACATCATTTTATTGCTCATGCATACATGCACTGTTTTGGAATATTGGTTATGGTTACATGTTGATCTTTCTACTCACTGAGCCACGTGGATTTTAGGCTCACTACTCTATTACCATTTCAAGTTCTTCAGTGGCGGACAAGGGAAAAGGCGTAGTGATAGCCTGATTTCCTGACGACTCCTGTCCCAGTTTATTTTTGGTCTTCTCTTTTTCATTGAGGTTGGTCATAGTTTTGTACTAGTCAAAAGAGTTGAATACGTATTTTGGACAGACTATGTAAATGAAATGCTATCGTTTGAATTATTGCTTACTTCGGTTTTAATGATTCCAATCATTCTGATATCGTCTCATTACATGAGGTTTGCAAAGATGGCTTAACAGCGGTTGGGCGAACTCGTCTTGGTGAAAGGGTTTCGTCAGGCCGCTGTGCCGGTCGGGCCGCCCTTGACTCTGGGAAGGGGTCCCGACAGTGACAATCAAATAAATAAAGAGTGCTACCTAAATGCAGTTTTCCTTTTTATGCATGCAATAAATAAATAATCATTCATTATAACATCACCCAAACACTCCAAACAGTTCAATCAATTTCCAAAGGCAATCCTAATTAATCTAGAACTATTCAAAGAAATGTTTCAAATTTTAAATCTATATAATACGCATGAGCAAGGAAATCTCGTCCACTTGATTCTGTAGACCTTTAAAGCTAGCTTGCTTTCCCTCGAGATATTCGACACTCTAAAATTTAAAAATATAAAATTCAACAATCAGTAAAACTTTTCTAAGTTCCTAATTCACATTCAATTTCATTCAAAAATATTCTTAAGTTTAAATAATTTCTAAAATAATTATAAAGTCTAAATATTAATTTCAACTAATTCAGAATCATTCCAAAATTCTAGAATTTCATATAATCAAAATAAAATAATTTCTTCGAGTCTCCGAACCCCCTGAACTTCGATATCAATATTCCAAAAATCCATCCAAAAATTCACAAGCATAAATAAATTAGTTTTAAGAAGAATAAGATTTTTGGGATTCAAACCTTAGGCCAAAAGCTCTTAAAATTAGCTAATTTCTTGTTTCGAAACTTTCCAAATATCTTAAACTATTCTTTACATTCCAATCAATTCAAATAATCTAGTCATATCATAAGTAAATTTGTTATAAACAAAATAAGACTTCTAAATATCAAACTCCCAATTACAGAGTCCAAAAATCTCATTTTCATTTATAAAAGATTCTTGACCTCCAAAAATTTATTTTTCACATCCATAATGGGTAAATAATTCTTTAATATTAATTCTAAAGGTTCCAAACACTGAAACCTTCAATACGGCCTCCAAATACTAATTTTTCAACTACGAAGAGTTCTAAACATTCAAATCCCTTTCTTTGCATTCCTAACAATTCTAATAATTTATTCCAAATTAACTTTAGTTCAAGATCACAAAAGATAGCTTTCATACCTCTCAACAGTTGATCCTGCGTTCAAAATTCCTTTAGAATTAGATTCAATGCTCTAGATTTGTTGTAAATCCAAACAATACACATCCAACATAAAAATATACGTATATAAAGAAAACGTGCTCACCTTGCTTGAAATAGTTTCGAGCATCTAAGCCCTCAAACACCCCATCGCATGTATTGTTCTTTCTCTCCGAAACAAGTTTCGATGCCCTAAATTTGTTGCATATTTAATATCAACATTCAATCTCTAAAAAACACTAATACAAATCAGTTAGAATATCATTAGAAGGCAAAACGGAGCTCACCATGTTCCAAATGGTTTTTGAACGTCGAAAACCCCTTTCGCAACTTGTTCTTCACGGATTTGATTTCTTTATGCTTTACATCCCTTTCAAAAATCCCTCAAACAACCAACTAAAGATCCGATTTCTATTTTTGAAGCTTTTCTATGCAAAAACTCCAATCTAGGGCATCATTGTTCATCATTTTCATGCCCAGAAAATCCAGCCAAAAAGGTTTGAAATCTAGGGTATCACCTTCGCAAATCTGCCCCAAAGAACGAAAATCCCCTTCTTCATGCATCAGCAGTGCGTCTTCTTTGTTCTTCTTCTTCGCACGCACAGCAGCAATGCACGAATCACACAGCTGTTGTTCATTCTTTGTTCCAGCTTCGTGTCCATCTTCGTCTCCATCTTCAAGCCTTGAGACGGAATAGTAGCATGCACAGCTGCTAATTTTTTCAGCAACACGCACATAGCAACAATCCTTCTTTGTTGTTCCTCTTCTTTACAGACCAAAATCCAGCAACTCATCTTCATTACGAACAGCAACAACAACCAAATCGCGATTTCTCTTTTTTGTCCACAAATCACAGCCAGCTCGCGGTTTGTCTTCTTTCACGCCCTAAATCGTCATAACAACTTTCAGATTTAGAAATTTCTTCTTTGTTTGCATCAGCTCACGCCAACAACATCAAGATCCGTTTTCTTTTCCTAAATGCACAACTAGATCGCACTAGCTACTTCGTTCGCACCAAATCGTACCAGCTCGTCTTCTTCGTTTCGATCGTCTCCTTCTTCATTTCTTCTTGTTTGATCGTCATCGTCCAAGCAACAAAACCCCAAATCAATCTTTGCCCCAAATCACCGAAATTTGTGGATTTTTTCTTCTTCCTCTTTGTTCTTGTTGGTTGGCCAAAACAAAGCACCAATTTTGATTTTCTTTTTTTTTTCCTACTAATCTATTATTTATTTTACAACTCATAGTTGAGTTTAATCACCAATATTTAATTTTAGTTTTCAAACTATAGGTTATGCATATTTTTTTATCTACTAATATTTGATTTTATTTTTTAAACTATAGGTTACGCATAACTTTAAATAAAATATAATTTTAATTTATTTTATTTCTTAATTAATTAATTTTATATTTAGTAGTCGATATGTACGCATTCGTAAAATTTCGGAGTGTTACAATACGCCTAGTTACTTATGAGTGTGAATTAAGAATGTTTACAAGACCTTGAAACCTTCTATTAAGAAAAAATTTCAAATTATCAATCCTCTCCAATTATATTCAATACTACAAATGATATCTAATGAAGATGAAACTTACAAGATTAAATGTGTTATTTATAATGGAGGCTTAACCATAAGGTATGCAATGATGCTTAATGCTTGAGATTATATAAAATGAAGAAACCAAGAAAAGTAGCAATTGTCTTCTCCAAAACAAATTTAGCAAAGAGATACAAAGTGGTGCTTGAGATGAAGTTTATGATTTGATGAGATTTTTGGCTTGAAAAATGTGAGATTAACCATATGTCAAAACTCAAAAATTCTCTCAAAGAAGCATTCCAAAAATGGAAAGATTATGTTGTAGAGATTTTTTGAAAACTTCAACATTTGAATATTGCTCTCTACTAACTTCTAGATAGAATGTGCTTACCGAAAAGACTGTGTTTCAATTTTGAAACTTGAGGAAAGAGAAAAGCCTCAGTCATGCGCAAAAATGGAGAAAAATGTGCTCATGAAGGAAGCTCATTTCGACCACATATGGAAATGCACTTTGAGATAAAGCTTGTTTTTGCCACTTGTGTGAAACTTTATTGGAAGATTTGCTAGTCAGGCTGAATGTTATGAAACTTTCAATGCTATGAAATATTATTCTTATAATATAGCTTTATGCTAATTTGTAACTTGAGTTTTGCAATTTTAATGCATCAAATTAAATATTATAATGCTTTTGCATGTCATTGCGACTACAATTTAATGTGCAATTAACCATAATATCTTGGCATTTTAATATATTAAATAAAAGATGATAAGATATCTACTGATTTTTTTTTCATATAGCTTCAAGCTATAAATATTTGTCTTCACAAATTTTTTTTTTTTTCATATAAATCAAAATACATAGAAAATATGACAATAATTTCAATCTTATATGTTGTTTTCTCATGTAATTTGATATATAAACAAAATATTATAGCAAGGTGAGTAGACTCAATGCTAAGTAAAAATAAATAACTGAAATAACAATTTTATCACTAATATACTTTTTTTTTTTTAATTTAGATAAAAATCTTGTCTCATTGCTTTTTATAGTTTTCGATATAAAAAAATAATATTACCCTATTTTTAATTGCTTTATATCTTGTAGCATCATACTAGTTACTCAAAAATTATGACTACTATGGTTTTGAGAATGATTTTTGTGTCGCAACCCCTTCCCTAGGCTGAAAGGCGGCCTGACCGGCACAGTGCTTTAACAAACTCATTCATCAGGTCAAAGTTCACCCTATCATTGTTAAGCCTTTAAAACTACAATCCAAAGTGACATTTGAGTAATTTTAGGAGTTTATAAAGTGAAGTGCAAGAGTAAACAAAATGTTGTAGTTAAGTCTATGATTAAGTAACCCCCTTTCATACAATAAAAGTTTGCTACCATGGATTTCATATTTTCTTGTTTCAAAAATATACAGTTGACCATTGATTACATATACACAAGTGACCAACCTCTAAGAAAACCAAGAAAAGAGAAAGGGAACTACCAAGGGAACCAGGCTATCACCATGCCTTTCCCTTTGTCAACCACCAATGAACCTAAAATTAATGTTAGTAGAGTAGTGAGCCTAAATTGCAACATGACTCATTGAGTAGTAAATCTGGCATATCACTTATAACTAGCATCCCAAAAATAATGCATGTATACATGTAACGATGAAACAATGCTTGAAAATATGGCATGTAGTAAAACACTTATAAATAATGCAACAATTAGAGAAGACTAGTTTGAATACATGCAAGTTGAAAACTGTATTTGGACTAGGGTTTCAAATTATCAAACCCAACCCTATGGTTATCGCTCAAGCAGGTCATGAGTCAAGCATACCAGTCACTGAAGCAGGTCATGAGCTAGGCGTATCCCTTGAATACCCTAACCTTGCACTTGGTCCTCAAGTGCCATCACTCGAGCGAGTTAGAAGCTAAGCGCACTAATCATATGTCCTAACTCTGTGCTCAGACCTCGGGTATAATTCCAATCACGTCAAATAACCTGACCCCGCGCTCAGACCTTAAGCCAATAATCTCATTATCGGTGTACATCTATATGTACTTCAAACCCATATTGATGTAGCTCAAATGAGATAAAACCATTCAACCCGTGTTATTTCATTCAATTTTATGCAAGGAATCCTCGGGTTTTACGTACTGGTGTCTTGTTAATACTCAGACCAGTCTCACAATATACGCTCAGAGTTGCATTATTTAAGCTCAATTTCAGTGTCTTTTTACAAAACATGCCTCAATTCTAGTTTTACTATCCCTAACCGATCTCGGTCAACTTAGGTTTGACTTTGTCAAATTTGGTCAAACCTGGTTAACTGGTCAAACTTAGTCAAAATTGGTCAACACAGTCAATTTTAATCAAATTCAGTCAACATGGGGTCAAATTGGTTAAATAAGGTCAATATGAGGTCAACTTGGTCAAAATCACCAATTTTTCATACTTATTCAAATTATAGTTACATAGTCCTGATTGCACAACATATTTTACAATTCTTTTGTGATCAAATCGTGCATCAAATTGGTGGAAAACTTTCAAATTTGATCTACAATTCCTAAATATTTACTAAAACTTTAGTTTATAATTTTTGGATTTCATTTAATAGGGTTTTTAAGTGGGTTATCTGTCCCCTTCAATTCTAAAATTTCATGTGACATGCAGTCACATTTCATCTTAATTGACCAACTTACCTATATCAAATTTGGACAAAATTCGATAGACTTATTTTTGGGATAGCCAATAAGATCTCCTCCAAATTGTAGCTCAAGATAGTGAGATTTGTCCAATCAATTGGTTCTCTAAAGTTTCAGCCGTGCAACAGACTTTCCAATATAAATTCATGTTTTTTCATGAATTTCAAGCATTGTTTTTCCCCATTAAATCTCTAATTTAAAGGCTATTTCCTATATTGCTTGCGTGTATTTAGATTATAGAAACATCTCCTTTCAAAAACCATTCGAATCAACAAGCAAAAAATGATCAAAATCCTACTCGTACATATAGTCAAACACATGGCATGCATGCAATACAAATCTAAATTTGTCTAAGTATCAGGACACCTAGGTAATGAGTTAACTTGACATGCATGGTAAATCACGAAAATAAAGGCTTATGGTAATGTAACGATCTGTATTTTTAGACATTAAGTCGACATGTTTGACTTGTGTTTCATATATCAATTAATAAATTATAAATAAAAATATATGATTTTATTAGAATTGTATAAATTAATGCGCTTGATTTTTCGGCAATGGTTGTGACGACCCATAATTTGATACAAAAAAATTTATGGGTTCGATACATGTATTTTTCTAGAATTTTAACGGAAATACATGAATTTTCTCAATTTTTTTTAATTTTAAATTACTTATTGAAGAAAATTAGAATAAGTGAAAAATATAATTTTGAGAGAAAAATACATTAAATTATAAGAAAAATGCAATTTTTGGATGAATATGATTTTTCGGAATGATTATTGATTTTTCAAAATGATTATTAAATTTTTGGAGTAATTAATGAAATTTTTGGAAGAAAAATATAATTTTTAGGAAAATTATTCAATTTTTAGGAAAATAATTATATAAATGATGAAATTTGGGTATAATTAAAGATTTTGATGAAAATTGGTGAATGTATAAATGGGTAAATTAAATGAAAATAATAATGAAAAAAATATACATAAATACATACATATATATATATACAAAAAAGAGGGAAAAAATGGAAATAGAAAAAAAAAGACAAATCTCGGTCGCATGGGTCGTGAGGCCCATGCGCGCTGAAAATCAGCTCAGGCTATGAGCCCAAGCTAAACGGGCCGTCAGGACAAGCCCGTGGCCCGTCCCAGTCCACTGAGCGTGTGGGCTGACCCGCTCGCCTGGGCGGCCCACACGCCCAACACCATCCCCCCCTTCTTCTTCGTGATTTTCACCGAAATTTTCAGAAATTCCAGTGAAAAATCATGGCAATCCATGGTTTTGATGCCTGGTTTTGAGTTGTCCATGAAAGTTTCTGAGCAAGGATGTGATGTTGGCCATCAAGTCACCTTGCATGGCAACTCATGTGCCACGTGGCAACCCATTTGCCATGCAAGGGAGCCTCATACATGCAACAAAACTCCCATCTTGAGTAGAAATCTCATTTTCCAACTTTTGCAACCCATATTCCAAAATTCATTTCTCCCTCAATTTGTATCCGTTTTTAGTGATCTAGGGCTCTTTGAAAAGCCCTTACTACCTCTACAACATTGCATAAGCCATTGGTCGAAGTTTCCATCCATCTGAGGCTAAGATGACCACGAAAAGGTGATGTTGGACATTGTTGCAGCTGAAAATCTGCAGAAGCCTGTATTGGAACAAACTTCAAGGGGGTGATTCCCAACCCATCCGAGATCTGTTCTTGAGGTAAAACTCGTCATTTTCTTCCTTATTGTGTGTACTTAGATCTCCAAATGATAGAAAATGAAAATTGAGATCCTAACCATGTTTTATAGAGTCTTGAAGTTGACTGGTTGCTTACTGTTTCAACAGTCCCAGGAGGAACCAGTTCTTGGAGGCAACTTTGAGGCATTATTTGAAGTGGATAGGGATAACCGTTTGGGCTAAAATTTGAGGCATTTTAAACCTTACACTAGAGGCTAAAAGAAGATATAAACCCCAAACCTTAAGCCTCTGTATGCACAGTTTTATGTCCATGCCAAGATGCCTAGTTACACACAGATTTTTTGTACTTGGAAAATATTTTAAACTATTAATATGTGTGCTAAGTTGTAGGGTGAATTTAGAAATGCTTATAGCCATGATTGCTTACTATTTTGAGATGAGATTTGAACTACCAACATTCTAGAATCTAAGTTATACAAAATATGTATGATAGGGCCTCAAATCAATAGGGCAATAAAGATGCTTAGGCACTTGAAAAACCATAGGAAATTTGAAGTTTTGAATAATCTATTACATGACAGAAAATTAAGAGACTAGTTGACTAACCAAACGTAGGTATTTTGAGCTAAAATTTGGTGGACCAGTTATTGGACATGTCAAGATTGTGTGTACCAAATTTTAGCCCAATTTGATTCGAGTAAGGGGGTCAATTGATGCACCACTTGACTGTCTATTACATGAGATACGAGATTTCACAATCCTTGTTAATACACTTAGAAACCATAGCAAATGGTGTCCAAAAATCAGAATCTAAAAGTTTGGTGAAGGTTTAGGTAGTGTAATGAAATTTGAAAGGTTTTGCGCAAATCCAACCTACGAATTAGTCGTAGAAAAATTGACAAATTCACTGCGCAAAGAGAGCAAATGCTTGAATTTGGGCTAAATGTTGAAATTTGAAAAATTTTGCTTACTTGGCCCAATTTGACATAACTTGACCCAATTGGACCCAAATTGACTAAGGATAACCAAAATTGATCATGTTGACCAATTTTGACAAATTTTGACCCATTGACCAAGTTTGACTGATTGACTGGATTCGACTGAATCAAATTTGGGTCAGTCGAGATCGATTAGGGAAAGTCGAGTAGGGATTAGGCCACATTCTATAAAGAACTGAAATTGAGTTTAAATAATTCAGACTCGAGTGAGTATTGCGGGACTGGGCCAGTTGTTGACAAGACATCAGTACACGAGACCCAAGGTGAGTAGTTTGATTCAAGAGTTTTCTATGACTTGTGTTCCTTACATGAAACTTGTGTGAAATGACATGGTTTAAATGGTTTCATGAGATTGAGATATATCTAAATGATTTTGAAAAATATAGATGTACACGGGTAATGAGACCATAGGCTTGAGGGCCGAGCATCGAGGTCAGGGTACATGATGTGATTGAGATTAGACTCAAGGGCCGAGAGTCAGGGCTAGGGCATATGATTAGTGCACCTAGCCTCAGAACTTGCTCGAGCCATGACACTTGAGGGCCGAACGTTGAGGTTAGGGTATTCGATGAGTATGCCTAGCTCACGACCCGCTCGAGTGGCCAGTACGCCTGACTCAGGACCCGCTCGAGTGATGACCATAGGTTGGGTTTGCTGATTTAACCCTAGCCTGGGTACAGTTTTTAACTGGCATATATTTGAGATTTTTTCTAAAACTGTTGCACTATTTATAACTACTTTTATACTATGCCATACATTCAAATATTATATCATTTTTACTGCTCATGCATACATGCACTATTTTGGCATGTTGGTTATGATTGATATGCTGGTCTTACTACTCAATGAGCCATGATAATTTTAAGCTCACTACTCTACTAATATTTCAGGTTCTTCGGAAGATGATAAAGAGAAAGGCGTGGTAATCGCTTAGCTCCCTGACGATTCCTATCCCCTTTTTGTTGGTCCTTTGTTAGAGGTTGGTCATCCTTTTTTGTATATATATATATATATGTGTGTGTGTGTGTGTGTGTGTGTGTGTGGTCAACTGTGTATTTTGGACATGACAAATATGTAATATAATGATCACTCTTCGTATGTTTGTTTACTTTCACTCTCAGTCTTTCAATTATTCTGATATCGTTTATTGTATGAGATTAAAGAGGCTTAACAGTGGTTGGGCGAACTCAACATGGTGAGTGAGTTCGTCAGGCTACTATGCAGGTCGAGCCACCTTTGGCCTAGGGAAGGGGTCATGACAATAATATTAATTAATGTGTGTATTAATTAGAAAATGATAGAAATAATAATAATATAAGTGCATAAATTAATGAGTCGGTTAAGAAAAAAATGATGAATGAAATGCGTTTAACAGCAAATAAATATTTGCATACATATATATGTATGTATATATGTATAGGTACATGTATATGTAAAAATAAAAAGACATATGATGATCGATATATATATAATGAAATATTATCATAATGAGTTGAATAATCAAAAGAAAAAATAATAATAATTAATTAATTAGATAAAGAGATAATTGTTGTATTTTGTCTTAGTTGGATAGATAAAGAAAAATGAAGATAATGGTTCATTTTGATGATTAAATGGAAGAGGAAAAAAAACAAGAGATAAATGCAAGGGTAAGCTAGTTGATAAGGAAGAAAAAATAAATAAATAATAATAATAATAAATATATTATTATCCAAATGACTCATGGTGGATAATGAAGGACAAAAAAAAAAAAAAAAAGAAAATGAGATGATAAAATTTGATGATATGTAAAGATGAGCTTGACATTAATGATCATGGGACCCACTACACCTTCCTTGCCTATATATATGGGTTCTTATCTCACTCATTTCATCACTCTTCTCATGCTCTCACCAACCGTGGAATCAAAGAAGACAAAAGAAAGAAAAAAAAAAGGAGACGAAAAGAAAGAAAGAAAAAGAGAAAAGAAAAGAAAAAAAAAAAAAAGAAAAGAGGAGTTGTCACTTTTAAATATTTGATATTTTCAGTAAATTAATTTTTTATCTTTTTTTAATTTAAAATTATTATAAAAATTTTAATTTATAGTTTTCCTAGTGTAATTTTAAATACAAGACATTAGTTTATTGTGCGACTCAAAATTAGGGTATATTTTTCTTAAGGATGAAACTACACAATATATGTATATATATATATATATATATATATATATCATTTTATTCAGATTTACGAGTAGAATATAGATATGTATATTATTATAGACATGTATATTATTTGTAGTCTCGTGGACCCTAAAAAATTATATAGTAATTGGAAGTTGACACATAAGGAGTATACTCATTAATACTGAAAATTTAGTTGGTAGTACTGAAATGTATATAATAAAATTCTGAACTCAATGACACTAAAATTAAGATTTTTGGAGCTCAATTGATATATTAAGTTCACATTTATGTGATTTGAAGATTAATTAATAAATATAAAAAAATGTATATAGGGTAAAATAATGTTATATAATATTGTAATATAGAAAATAATATTAGAAAATGTGTAATATAGAAAATAATATTTATGTATTGAACTGCCAAATTTATAAAATTAGTTGGTTATTGTGTATCAAAGTTGGGACACATGTCAACAATATATATATATTTTTTGTATTTGAGTCAATATTAAAGAGTTAGTTAACCTTGTTAGACATGTTGATCCTATGGATTAGGCAGGTCGCAAGGGTTAGGTTTAGGTAGAGTTGACTACAATTAATTAAATTAATCTTTTGATTGACCAAGGATCATAAAGTTAGATTTGAGTCAAGTTTTATGTAGATATTAAGAAACTAAGTTGTTCACGCAGGATCAAAAATCAGCGGGACACGACCGGTCACTATAGGAGCACCAGGAACTGAGTATCCTTGTGAGTAGTGTCTTCTAATTTATCACTTAACTTATTATTCTGTCATAAATGAAATGTTATTACATATTGAAATGCATTTGCCATCTTTAATTGTGATTTAAATGAAAATATGCACTGAATATCGAGGTCTAGGTGCAGGTTAGGGTATTAGATGTGGTAAAGCATTGAAGACAATTGGTTGTTATACCCGGGGGTACAGTCCGGCCAGGTTTATCAATTGGCTCCCTATAGAGGATCTGAGACCGCCATACATGAGCTATGAGCTGGCGAATCCCTATGATATGATATGAGTATACGACTAACCGTCGAGTATCACCCGCTCGAGTGGATTTATGATTGCCTTGTAAGCTATTGAGAGCTTCAACATGTGTTTTTCAACATTAAAATTATTTTCAAAATGGAAGGTGCACAATTGTATTGTGGATTTAGCATTCATTAACTATTGCACTCATTCACATTACTATTATTGTGTATACATACATAGCATTTTTTTTCTAGAATTATTGTTCTAAGTTATAGATTAAGTTATATTACTCACTAAGCCATTGTGGCTCACTATAACATTTTAGGTTCTTCTTCTACTAAAGACAAAGGGAAGAAGGTGGTCATTGCATAAAGCACACCTCGTTTATTTTGGGTAGGTTTTCTCACGTGCTTTACTATTTTGAGAGTTAGTATGATGTATAGAAAGTGAAAAAAATATTGTAGATATTTCGACTTAGACATTTTCGCTACTGTTATATTTAGGAAACTATATATATAGTTGAACTTTGTTTAGCTAAAATAAAAAATTTACTATAATTATTTGTTCTAGTAGTTTTCACATTTCTTATTGTTACTCTAATAGTGTTATGTATAGTGTTGTGAAGAGGCTTAATAGTGTTTGGGCAAGCTCAGTTTGAGAATGGGTTTGTCAGAACACTGTGCTGGTCAGTTCGTCCTTCTCCCTAGGGAAGGGGTCCCGATAGGTAAGAGATTTATACCCTCTTGTAGCCTTAAGTGCCAAGATTACACACCCTAAATTTGAGCTCCAATGGACTCCTCTAACTATTTCAAAAGTTGCTCTAAATTTGCCTCTAAGAACAGTTTTTGCTATAATAGGTTGTAACTAACCCATTTTTGCACCTTATAAATTGCAATCACAAGCTGAGTTTCCATTTTGTAATGATTGAAACTTAAAATCCATATATCAAAGATGGGGAAGGAAGGTCTTTGTTGGGATCACTGCAAGTATACAAGATCACAATAGTAATACATAGTAAATATCAAATATCGTCCTCAGTGTCGCAACCCACTTCATAAAAGTGACGTCACGACCGACACATAATACCATATACGATACATCTACGTATACAATACTATGTCAGCCTCTCACACTTAGTCCTACTCAATATCCCCACAAAAATTTTGACAGAGTCTCCTCTAAAAGTTTGACTTATCCCAATAACTCTGTCACCTAATAAACACATTATCAATCTACAGTTCACAACAAATAATACTAAACCACAAGCTTTTATCAACCATACCTCGTAGTTCATAATTTACAAAGTTCCACTCTTAACTAGTATAACCATATCCAAATCCCTCTAATGATATTACATATACAGTGATAATTATAATTATACAAAAGTACAACCCACACAAAATACTTAACCCTATGCACCCAGCAGTGACTGAAGAGTCAACTATCCTTCTTGTGCTGGTTTCTTCTCTTTCTTATTTGTTCCTGAAATGGTAAAAATAATACGCGAGCTATAACATACCCAGTGAGTAATCTTTATCAATAGCATTTAGATGCATTTAAATGATCATGCAGAAAATCAAACTAGATAAAACATTTAAATTCATCATGTACATTTAAACCATACATAAATACATTCAACATAGTGATCATGCTAGTTTCAGAAGTAGAGTCAGTCTCACTCATTGTCTAGCCTGGATAATAGTAGACTGTACCTCTAATTATCACCCACTCCATAACCATTTTGAGGATTATCACATAGAGAAAGGCTGATACTTCTCATGGCTCAGTCCTGCATTAATTATCACATAAGAAGTATTATTCTCCAGGGCACAGTTCATCGAAATGATATCGCATTTTAGATATACTCTTGCAAATCCAAAACACACTGCTGTGTAAATACAGTTTATGAATTTCAAATCAAATGCAACAAATATCAATACAAGTAGCATGCTTATATTCAAATCATTTTCATATATACAATGTCATATAAATAACCAAGATAAAGAAATACTCACAGATTATTAATAGCGTAACCCGCTGGACACGTATTTCACCTTCTGCTATAATACCCCGTCTCTTCCAAATTTTTTGTAAAATTCAGTAATATATAATCCATCATTTCATATATATTATATATTTTCATTTGCATTAACTCTAATTTTATAAAAATCCTGGTTTTCACATATTATTACCATTCGTATAATGCCAAAAATAATCACCACTCACCAAAATTGTTGTCCAACTAAGTTCCAATATCCACTTCCAAAATTTAGGTTCCAATGCACCAAACTTAACCTACCACAAAAACAATTTATATCCACAAATCACAATTAATTTATTTTTATAAAAATTTCTAACCATATTTAATCTCATACGTGCATTAGACAACACGTATGACTGCGCATTAGCTCAAATATCCTCAATAACCTTTAAAATTAATTTCCTGCTCAAATACCATATTTTTACCACAGAAAATTAAATAATTAGGCTTTCAGATCCTATTTTTCTATAATATTCCTAAATTTTCATAACTCTATTGATCAATTATTCACCAAAAATTCATTTGATATCCAAAATTCACAAATTTGGTGTCGATAGATTCGTGTTTTCATTCTCTACATTCCTTTCGGTCTCAATTAGAGTTTTATTTGAGTTTAATATACCTAAAAGTCTATCCAAAGGTTATAAAACTTTAGGTATTTATTTTAAAATCTACAGGGTAAACTATCATAATCTAACCACATATCTGGGATCTACTTATTGCTAGGAGTGTTTTGGTATAATTTTTGTTGAGTTTTACTCACTGTAAAAAAATACCCCATTTTTGGGTACAGCTATAAAACACTGTTTACAGCAAAAATTACACCCTTAGGATTGTAGTAGAAAGCTTAATTAGCGTTTTTGTAACTAGAATTTGAAGAAATAGCTTACCTGTACGACGAATCCGGCGAGAAAACTAGATTTTCCAATGGTTTCCCTTACTTCCTTTCATTTGGTTTTCGTTTCTGCAATTGCATGTTCTGGGTTGTAAAAGAAAAGAATGAAAAAGCAAATGAATGCAATAATAAAGGGGAGTTGGTCCACCCATGATCACGTGCTACACTTGGCAAGCACCCATATTATATATATATATATGTCAATTTACCCAAATACCCTTAGTAACTTTTCTAAACAAAAAAAAAACCATGCTCTCACCACGCACATTAATCCACCAACGTGAATTATATTTCCATTATTATTATTATTATTTTGTCTTTTCTAGTCATTGCACACCCCATTATGTATATATATTTCATCCCATTAAATTGTAAAAACACAACCCATTAAATTTCCTCATCACATCTATTCACCATTTTTTCCAACTTTATTTTATATCATTTCTTTTTCATTTTCTTTTTCCATTATATTTTATTATAACTTATTATCATATATTTTTCTATTTTTTATTAATTTATCTCCACCTTTAATTTATATTTACACCTCTTTATTTATAATAACATTACTAATATAATAATAACAACAACAATAATAATAACACTATCATTATTATTATTAACTTATTCAAATTTATTTATTCAAATAATACTTTTTTCCACGTGATATTATTTATACATGTATATACGCGTATAATACATGCTTAGATACACATACGTCACATTCACGTATTATCAAAATTCTTATGAAAATTCAAGTTATTACAATCTCCCCTACTTAAGGAATTTTGTCCTCGAAATTTAAACTAAAGGAACATACCTCAAGTAGTGAAAAGATTTGAAAATTGTTCCCGTATCTTATCTTCATGCTCCCAGGTTTGCTCTTCATTATCATGAAATTGCCATTTGACTCTGACCAGCAGAATCTCCTTGTTCCGCAGCTTTTGTATTTTTCTGGCTATAATCTGAATAGGCTTTTCCTCATAGGTAAAATCCTCCCCAACTTGTATATGTGTTAAATCTAGAACATGCGTCGGATCAGAATAATATTTCCTTAACATAGATACATGAAACATATCATGGACACCAGCCAACTGAGGAGGTAGAATAAGTCTGTATGCCACAGGACCAATCCTCTCTAGGATCTCGAATGATCCTATAAAGCATGGAACTAATTTCCCTTTCACTCCAAATCTCATCTGACCTTTTTGAGGGAAAACCTTCAACAGTACCTGGTCAACCACTGCAAACTCTAAAGGTTTGTGCCGATGATCAAAATAACTCTTTTGACGATCTTGGGCTTTTTTCAAATTTTGTCTAATCTGCTTAATCTTTTCTGTGTGATCTACAATAATCTCTAGCCTTAACAACTATGATTCACCAACTTCATACCAGCAAGTTGGAGATCTGCACGATCGACCATATAAAGCCTCATACGATGCCATGCCAATACTAGCCTGATAGCTGTTATTATAAGCAAACTCACACAAAGATAAATATTCATTCCAAGTCCCACCAAACTCTAATATACATGATCTGAGCATATCCTCTAACATCTGAATCACCCTCTCAGTCTGACCATCGGTTTGCGGGTGAAATGTTGTACTGAAACAGAGATGGGTACAAAATCGAGAGTGCATAACCTGCCAAAATCTCGATGTAAACTGTGGATCTCTATCTAAGACAATAGATACAGGCACCCCATGCAATCTCACAATATCTCGAACATATAACCTGCTCAGTCGGTCTATCGAGTATCTGGTGTTCATAGGAAGAAAGTGTGTAGACTTAGTCAACCGATCAACAATAACCCATATGGCATCATATCTACCATGAGATCTAGGAAGTCTTGTGATATCCATAGTAATATGCTCCCATTTCGATTCTGGAATGAGTAAGGGTTGCATCTGACCCCTAGGTTTTGGATGCTCAGCCTTTACTTGTTGGCACACACTACATTTCTGCACATACTCAGCTATATCTTTCTTCATCCCATGCCACCAAACTGTCCTCTTTGTAGCATGATACATTTTTGTAGACCCTGGATGAATAACATACTGAGATCTGTGTACCTTTTCAAGCAATGCTGGCCTTAATTCCCAATCAACAAGTATCCATAGCCTTCCTTGATAATGCAACACACCATCAGAACTTCTCTACCAATCAACTCTATCTGTACTATCAGCCCAAGTCTCATACATCATCAAATCAGGATCATGCTGCTGTAACTCTCTATTCTTTTGGATATGAGAGTTTGTCAACTGAATATGCATCTGAGCACAAATATCAACATGTGGCTCCACAGAGAGAATACTCATCATAGCTATTCTCTCCAAAAGTCGCCATTCCTGAGCCACTGGAAAGCTACCATACTAGTCTTTTCTCGTTTCCTACTTAGTGCATCTGTTACAACATTGGCCTTCCCAGTATGATACTCCAAAGTGAAGTCATAATCTTTTAGGAATTCTAGCCATCTATGCTGCCTCATATTCAGCTCTTTCTGGTCAAATAGATATTTTAGACTCTTATGATCAGAATATAGTGTGAACATTTCTCCATACAGATAATGTCTCCATAGTTTCAACCCAAACAGTACTGCTACTAACTCCAGATCATGCACAGGATAATTTTTCTCATGCACCTTTAGCTGTCTAGATGCATAAGCAATTACTCGACCTTCCTGCATCAATACACCACCCAAACCTGTCAATGCTGCATCTGTATATATCACCAATTCCTTCCAAAGCTGTGGAAGTACTAACACAAGAACAGTAGTCAACTTCTTCTTCAATTCTATAAAAGCAGCTTCACATGCTGAGGTCCACACAAATGGTACATTCTTCTGAGTCAGCTTTGTGAGTGGAGCAGCTAATTTAGAAAAACCCTCTAAAAACTTTCTATAATAACCAGCTAGACCTAGAAAACTACGAATCTCGGTCACTGTAGTTGGTCTTGGCCAATTGATAATAGCCTCAACCTTAGCAGAATCAATAGAAATACCCTCTGTACTTACTACATGACCCAAAAACTTCACCTCATTCAGCCAAAACTCACATTTGCTAAATTTAGCATACAATCTGTGCTCCCTTAAAGTCTTCAAAATCATATGGAGATGTTGCTCATGATCTTCTTGAGTCTTGGAATATATAAGGATATCATCAATAAACACAATAATGAAATAATCAAGATATGGCTTAAATACCCTTTGCATTAAATCCATAAACATAGTAGGAGCGTTAGTTAATCCAAAGGGCATCACAAGAAATTCATAATGACCATATCTAGTTCTGAAAGCAGTCTTTGGCACATCTTCTTCTCGAACCTTAACTGATGATACCCAGACCTCAAATCAATCTTAGAAAAGAACTTAGCACCATTCAACTGATCAAATAAATCATCAATGTAGGGCAAGTGATATTTATTCTTGATAGTCACCTTATTCAGCTGACAATAATCAATGCACAACCGTAAGTTTCCATCCTTCTTCTTTACAAACAATACACGCATGCCCCAAGGTGACATACTTGGTTTAATAAACCCTTTAGTCATCAGCTCCTCTAGTTGCACTTTAAGTTCCTACAACTCATTTGGTGCCATTCGATATGGAGGAATGAAAATAGGCTTAGTATTAGGCATCAATTCAATAATGAAGTCTATCTCCCGCTTGGGTGGTAACCCCGGAAAATCATCTGGAAACACATCGGGATACTCATCAACTACAGGAATATCACCTAACTGGACGCCTTTTGCCTTTTCCACCATTGAACTAATACCAACCCACATTCCTACTTCTTCATTAGTAGCCATACGACCTCGAGTAGGAAGTTGTGAAGATTTCATACCCCTATACACAAATGAGGGTTGACCCGGTATCTGAAAGACTAATCTTTTAGAAAAGTAGTCAACACATGCATGATGGGCCGCCAACAAATCCATGCCTAAAATAGCATCAAATTCTAGAAATTCTAGGACTCTGAAACACGCAATTATTTCATGATTGTCATATTTCACTACACAATTTTCACACACCGTATTTGGATATATTCTCTCCCCAGCTGCTGTGCTAAAAATCAGAGGTGTGCTAGTCCTAATAGGTGATAAATGCAGTCTATCTACCATATGCCCAGCAATAAAAGATAAAATCGATCCAGCATCTATCAAAACATACATAGGAGTGTCACAGATATCGATAATACCTTCAATGAGTTGTTTGCTAGAGTTGGGATCAGGCTCTATTATTGCTCTGGCCTGCTCACGTATCCCTGCTGTAGTTCTACCCCCTTGGATAGTAGAAGATCTCTGGGGTGCAGATTGTGGACACTGAAAAACTCTATGTCCTGGCATCCCACACCTATAGCAAACAAATGTTAGTCTACCTGACCCAGAAGTAGAAGATGCAACTTGAGACCCTGTACCTCCTGCTGCCATATAAGATCTGTTCCCAGTCTGCTGCTGTGGCCTCCTTGGCTGTGATACACCTCTCCGTGCCATATATGATGCTGGTGGTGGTGTAGGCCCTGTCACAACTAGAGCTACAGATGCCTCCATTCTACCACCCTGACTACTATATCTAGGCTTCTTATTAGGCATGGACCTTCTCTTCTAATAATATGGCTTCCCTGACATAGCTGGACTTATCTGGCCTACTGGTGCTCTGTGTGGTAGATGATGTCATTGTCATCCCTGTAGTAGCAGTTCTCCTCATCCTAGCATTAGCTTGGGCAGTCTCAAAATCCCCAGCCTGTCTAGTTGCTTGCTCATAAGTCTGTACCCCTACTAACGCTAGCCCCTCATGGATGCGATCACAATACCCGTATCTAATCTATTGCATCCGAAGCTCATCTATAGCTACCATCTCAGGAGCAAATAAAGCTAATCGATTGAACTCCTGCTCATACTCCCTTACTGTCATATTTCCCTGAATAAGATGCATGAATTCATTTCTTTTCTTGTCCTTCTCACACCTAGGATAGAATTCTTCATAAAATAATTATTTGAACTTAGTCCATGACTTAACCTCTACACCTCTAGTAGCCATCTGTCTCCACCAATCATCTACTTTGTCAACCAACTTGAATCTAGCTAGTTTTACCTTTTCTGCATACGAAGCTTGCATATCCTCAAAGATGGTTTCCATTCTGTTCATCCACCTTTCTGCAGTTTCAAGATCAAGTCCACCTGAAAACTCAATAGGACCCCTATGTTTGAAGGCCTTCATTACTTTCTCATACCTATCTTTCCCACCATTAGGATCCACCAGTGCTGCCACCTCAACCTGGACTGGAACAGGATCAACAAATGGTTCATTTCTACCTCTCACAGGAACATTAGCACTACTCTGCTCTCCTTCCGCTGACATATTTTGTGGAACTGGTCTGTTACCCTGCATTTGTGCCAATAGAGTAGCTAGCAGTGCCTGTTGCTGTTGCTGTGAGGCAAGTATAGCTTCCAAGGTCTAATTCAACTTTTTATTAGGATCCATGGCTGATCTTGCTTGTATTTCCCTTCAACATTGAAATTTACAAGCAAATAAAACTTCATCAAGATCAAATCCATGGTACTTGTCAACCTAAATTAACTATCAATATAAATGCCCATATAAGCAAACATAACATCATATAAGACTTTTATCTTTTAAAACTTTTAAAATTCTAGGCTCTGATACCAATATTGTCGCAACCAACTTCATAAAAGTGACGTCACGATCGGCACATAATACCATATACGATACATCTACATATATAATACTATATCAGTCTCTCACACTTAGTCCTACTCAATATCCCCACAAAAATTTTGACAGAGTCTCCTCTAAAAATTTGACTTATCCCAATAACTCCTTCACCTAATAAACACATTATCAATCCACAGTTCACAACAAATAATACTAAACCACAAGCTTTTATCAACCATACCTCGTAGTTCATAATTTACAAAGTTCCACTTTTAACTAGTATAATCATATCCAAATCCCTCTAATGATATTACATATACAGTGATAATTATAATTATACAAAAGTACAACCCACACAAAATACCGAACCCTACGCACCCAGCAGTGACTGAAGAGTCAACTATCCTTCTTGTGCTGGTTTCTTCCCTTTCTTATCTGTTCTTGAAATATTAAAAATAATATGTGAGCTACAACATGCCCAGTGAGTAATCTTTATCAATGGCATTTAGATGCATTTACATAATCATGCATAAAATCAAACTAGATAAAACATTTAAATTCATCATGCACATTTAAACCATAGATACATGCATTCAATATAGTGATCATGCTAGTTTCAATACATCATTTACAAAGCATATGCACATCCACATCTTTCAGAAGTAGAGTCAGTCTCACTCCTTGTCTGGCCTGGACAATAGTAGACTGTACCTTTAATTATCACCAACTCTACAACCATTTTGAGGATTATCACATAGAGAAAGGCTGATACTTCTCATGGCTCAGTCCCGCATGGATTATCACATAAGAAGTATTATTCTCTAGGGCTCAGTCCATCGAAATGATATTGCATTTTAGATATGCTCTTGCAAATCCAAAACACACTGCCATGTAAATACAGTTTATGAATTACAAATCAAATGCAACAAATATCAATACAAGTAGCATGCTTACATTCAACTCATTTTCATATCTACAATGCCATATAAATAACCAAGATAAAGAAATACTCACAGATTATCAACAGCGTAACCCACTGGACACGTATTTCACCTTATGCTATAATATCCCGTCTCTTCCAAATTTACTATAAAATTCAGTAATATATAATCCATCATTTCATATATATTATATATTTTCATTTGCATTAATTCGAATTTTATAAAAATCCTAGTTTTGACATACTATCACCATTCATATAATGCCAAAAATAATCACCACTCACCAAAATTGCTGTCCAACTAAGTTCGAATATCTACTTCCAAATTTAGGTTCCAATGCACCAAAATTAACCTATCACAAAAACAATTTATATCCATAAATCACAGTTAATTTATTTTTATAAAAATCTCTAACCATATTTAATCTCATACGTACATTAGATAACATCTATGATTGCGCATTAGCTCAAATATCATCAATAACCTTTAAAATTAATTTCCTGCTCAAATACCATATTTTTACCACAGAAAATTAAATAATTAGGCTTTCAGATCCTATTTTTTTATAATTTTCCTAAATTTTCATAAATGACTCTATTGATCAATTATTCACCAAAAATTCATTTGATATCCAAAATTCACAAATTTGGTGTCGATAGATTCGTATTTTCATTTTCTACATTCCTTTAGGTCTCAATTAGAGTTTTATTTGAGTTTAACATACCTAAAAGCCTATCCAAAGGTTATAAAACTTTGGGTATTTATTTTAAAATCTACAGGGTAAACTAGCACAATCTAACCACATATCTTGGATCTACTTATTGCTAGAAGTGTTTTGGTATAATTTTTGTTGAGTTTTACTCACTATAGAAAAATACTTTATTTTTGAGTACAGCTATAAAACACTGTCTACAGCAAAAATTACACCCCTAGGATTGTAGTAGAAAGCTTAATTAGCATTTTTGTAACTAGAATTTGAAAAAATAGCTTACCTGTGCGATGAATCCGGCGAGAAAACCAGATTTTCCAATGGTTTCCCTTAATTCTTTTCGTTCGATTTTCGTTTCTGTAATTACATGTTCTGGGTTGTAAAAGAAAAGGATGAAAAAGCAAATGAACGAAATAATAAAGGGGAGTTGGTCCACCCATGATCAAATGCTACACTTGGCAAGCAGCCATATTATATATATATATATGTCAATTTACCCAAATGCCCTTAGTAACTTTTCTAAACTACAAAAGAACCATGCTCTCACCACCCACATTAATCCACCAACGTGAATTATATTTTCATTTTTATTATTATTATTACTTTTTTTTGTCTTTTCTAGTCATTGCACACCCCATTATGTATATATATTTCATCCTATTAAATTGTACAAACACACCCATTAAATTTCCTCATCACATCTATTCACCATTTTTTCCAACTTTATTATATATCATTTCTTTTTCATTTTCTTTTTCCATTATATTTTATTATAACTTATTATCATATATTTTTCTATTTTTCATTAATTTATCCCCACCTTTAATTTATATTTACACCTCTTTATTTATAATAACATTACTAATATAACAATAACAACAACAATAATAATAACACTATCATTATTATTATTAACTTATTCAAATTTATTTATTCATATAATATTTTTTTTCCATGTGATATTATTTATACATGTATATACGTGTATAATACATGTTTATATACACATAGTCACATTCACGTGTTATGAAAATTCAGGTTATTACACTCAAAGAACAATTTGTGGTTAAAATCTTAAATCCCAATTTACTTTCAATCTTAACTTTATTAAGGCTTAAAAAACAAGAATTCAATACTTTAAACTAAAATCAGATAGAAAATAAACAATTGCTTAATTTAAAACTGTATTAATCAAGATTCTGAAATAGTAAAATATCATGTATTCACCTTTAATCTTTATTTCAATTAATCTAAATTATGTTGTAGGTTATAGCACTAGCAATCAAAACTCTCTCTCGAGGCACCTTGATCCTATCCGTTTCTTCCTTAATACCACCTTTCGAGGCGTATAGTTAACAAACAAATGCAATAAACATAGAAATCATGTGCAACCTTCTATAGAATCAACAACTTCTTAGTCAATTAACTCTGATAGGTCTATACTATGATTATTCAATTGCTAAATCTCTCTTTCGAGTTAGTTCAACGATTTGAAATCAATTTATAGGTGACCAACCAATAAAAAACATTAAAAGCACAAAATATAAAATAATACCTCGAAAATAAATTAATCAAAACAAAAATCAAAGGTTCCTATAATCTAAATTACATCCTAAAAATTAAAAGAACTTAGCCAGACATAGTGGAGAAACCACAAATCAAAGATTTTGACAAATAGAAGATCATATCTCATTGTGTTCTTGTTCTTCGTCTCCATCTCCGGTTTCAACTTTCTCTTTCACTCTAGCCGTCATGCTCAGTTGAATTAGCTAAATTCTGAGAATAGTCTGAATAATAAAACCTATTTATAGATGCTCTCATAACAGTCTCTTAAAACCCTAGTTAAAACTAATACGGGACACCCCTAATCGCACAACTGTGGTCCAAGACGGTAGTCTCACAGTGCTTCAAAAATCACGAGTTTCCTATATGCAATTGTGTGCCAAATATGTAAGACTGGTGTTGCATTTTTGTGTCCCATTTTTGTTCTAGTCAAATCCCCATGCCTTATCACTTAATTACCTACTTTGCCACTCCAAATTTTGGTTATGCCCCTTGTCTTTTACTTCAAATTAAACACTCTACCATTGCTTTTTGCGCCACAAATCTTGTTCCAAATTCTCTTCCAATCATTCCACAATTTAATCAACATATTTACACATCTTGCCATTGCAAAATGCCAGCCATTCCGTGCCCTTTTCTTCTTATTTATGATTATGCCACTCTCTCATGTGTCATTTGCTTTGCTTCATGCACACACATTATATTTGTTTTGACCATGTTAGCTTTTGATGAATGTGTTGAACATGCATTGTATACTAGATAAATGGGTATTGGCTATGTTGCATTGTTAGTTGCATAGCAGACTCACTACACTATAGGTATTTCATGTATAATTTGCATGAGTTTAATAGGAAATTAAGTGTATTTGTTTATGTTTAGTTACATATGCATTTAGAGCATTATTGTATGATTAGTTGCATACTAGCATGATTTAATTTATTTCTAGCATTTTTTTTATTGTGAATATAATGTCTGGGAAAGGTTTTGAGTGTCTATGCAAGTTTAGAATAAACCAGAATAGCAATAACAGCACGAAAGAAGTGAAAAATGGTTGAAAACAGAGAGGATCAACTGATTATCGTGGTCAGTGATCGAGGTAATCAAAGGAGAAGCCAAATAGACGTAGGAAATATCATGTCACTGGTTACCGCGATAATCGTCTCAGTGACCGCGGTAACCAGAAAGGAATTTTTGGAACAGATGAATGACCGAGGTCACTAGAATTTGGATTTCGGGTTTTATGATGTGTACCGTGGTAATGCAATTATTTTTATGATTTTAGGATTTTTACACAAGTTTTAGGGTTTTTAAGTTGTTTACTATATATAGGATAATGTATTAGGTTTTAAGAGAGTTTTTGAGTTCAAAAGTTGTTGACTTTGATGGTCAAGAGAAGAAGAAGAGCGAAAATAGAGAAGAAGAAGAGCGAAAATAGAGAAGAATTGATGATTAACGATCAAGACTTGAGTATGATATTTTGTATTCTCTATTTTTTGATGTTTGAACTTGATACTATGTCTGGTTAGTTTAATTTTAAGTCTAGGATGTAAATTTATATTGTAGAATCCTAAGATTCAGTAATCCAATTAATTGATTTGGACGTTTTGTTTTATATTTTGGGCTTTTAATGCTTATTGTTTACTAGCCATGAACAGTATGATCACGAACTGTTAAACTAACTTGGAGAGAGGTTTAATGGTTGGACAATCATAATATAGACTTAGATCAATTGATTGACTGAGAGGTTGTCAATTGCTTAGGAGGTTGCACGTGATTATAGTGTGCAAAGCATTAGATTGTTAATTGTGTGCCTTGGAAGAGGGTATTAGGGAACAAGACTAATAGGTGTTGACATGCCTCAGGAGAGGGCTTTGATAACAAGTGTTAGAACCTACATGATTAGGAGTTAAATTAATTGGAATATGAATTGAGGGTGAGAACAAGAGAATTTACTATCCTAGATGATTAATCAAAATAGTTTTTAAAACAAAATTTCATTACTTTTAATTGTTTTCAATTTAAATTAGGATTTTAAAAAGTCAAACTCAATTAGGAGCCTTAATAAAGTAAATACTAATACTAGTATCCGTTCCCTGAGGACGACACCTTGCGGGATTGTCAACATGCATCCTCTTGTCTTTCCATCTTAATTCCTTTGTGTGTCAATCTCTTGTTGCTCTAATCTTGCACAAGCAACTGAGAATCCTTTGTCGGGCATTAAATCACAATTATAAAAATGTAAAAATCACATTAAAATTCTCGAAATGCATAAATACATGCAATGCTCTTAGAAATGTTTATGCACCTAATTATAAATAAATATATCCTATTTCCTATCTAACCTATGCAAAATGTATATAAAATATATATAATAATGTTAGTATGCAATGCGACTAACAGTCTTACCTCAAGAAACGATCATGAAATGTTCATAAAAATGCTCTTCCAAAACTCGGATTACACACTTTCTCGAGAGTTCCAGCTTTCAACTATGTTAAGGACCTAACCATGGTCACCATTTTTCTCTATAACAGGCTATGCGTTTGGACCAAGGGAACACAGTTTCTTAGGGAGTGGTATGAGAGCTCTCCAATGGAAATTTTCTCAGGCTTTTTCGGTTTGGGATGGAGGAGAACAGAAATGGTGAAGGTTGAGGTGCTGAAACTGTCAAATGCCCAAAACCTAGTTTTGTTGCATGTTTGGGGCATCCTTACATGGCCAAAAACTTTGTCATGTGGCCATCCACGTGGCCCTTGGGTGTCCATGCAAGATGCCTTGCTGGCCAGGCCCACATGGTTCGGCTAGTAGCTCTGCTGGACGAAAAAACCACGACCCCAAAACCAGGGGTCGTGCTTGGTTTTGGTGATGGGAAATGAAGGAAGAGAGAGAAGAAAGGAGGTGGGGAAGAGAAGATGGGCTCATGGGTTGCTCAGGCGAATGGGCCAGCACACGCGGCACACCCACCCTACATAGGTCTAGTAGCCTGTGTGCCTACTTGGCCCACACAAACTTCTCGGCTCGTGCTCTGCTATGACCCACACAGGCTGAGGCCCATGCGCTAGTGGGCCCGTACGGGCCTGGCCTATATTTTTGGGTTCAAGGCCCTTCCCTCTTTTTTTTCGTTTCCTTTTCCTTTTCTTTTCTCTTCCCCTTCTCTTTTTTTCTTCTTTTTTTCTTTTTCTTACTATTGTATATATTTATTTATTCATTTATTCACCTATTTATCTATATTTTTAATATCATTATTTACTTGTCTATTTATCTATTTATTTATTTCTAATGACTTTTAATTTTATCAATTTGTGTGGTTAATTCCAAAAAATACAATCGAACATATAAAATTAATTACACCAAACTGAGGGTCATCATAGCCTATCCCTCTTATAAAAATTTCTTTATTGAAATTTACAAAAAGATGTAGATAGTACAAGTCAATGAGCAACACTCATCAACTCAGGATAATGTCGGATCATGAAGTCTTCGCTCTCCTACATATCTTGCTCAGCACCATGGAACTGCCAATGCACTAGTACCATTGGTATTTCCTTTTTGTGCAACTCTCGCAACTAAATACGCTTCTAATCGATAATACGCAAGGGATTAGGGAGATATGTCTTCAACATCGAAACGTGGAACACGTTGTGTACGCCCAATAGTTATGGTAGCAATGCTAGCCAATAAGCAATGAGGTTGATCCTCTCAAGGATCTAAAATATGAAGGAGGACATGGTCGCCAACAACAAAGTCAAGGACCCTTTCTTCAGTTATTAGCATAGCTTTTTTTCGGTCCTAAGCAGCCTTCATATTCTGTCTAATCCTTTGTATTTTCTCATTCTGCTCTTGTATGAAGGCAGGGCCCAAGACTACTTTGTCACTAGTTTCAACCCAACAAGTAGGAAATCTACATGGTCGACTATACAATGCCTCAAATGGTGCCATCCTGATGCTTGACTGTAGCTATTATTATAAGCAAACTCGCACAATGCTAAATGATCCTCCCAACTACCACCGAAATTCAAAACACAAGATTGCAACAGATCCTCAAAATCTGGATCACTTGCTCAAACTGATCATCAGTTTGTGAATGGAATATTGTGCCAAGGTTCACATTCTTCCCTAACTGAACTTGTAATGCCTACCAAAATTGGGACGTGAACCTAGTGTCTGTATTTGACACAATGTATAAGGGGACCCCATGAAGCCTCATAATCTATCTAATGTAAAGATGGTTCAATTGTTCCACTGAATCCTTGCTGTGCATTAGGAAAAAATGGGCTGACTTCGACAAACAATCCACAACTACCCAAATAGCATCATGCCTCCATTGTGTATGGGATAGTCTTGTAATGAAACCCATGGCGATGTGTTCCCACTTCCACTCTGGTATAGATAAGGTTTGTAAATATCCATCGGGTCTCTGGTACTTAACTTTAACCTGCTAGCACGTATCACATCACTTGATGAAGACTGTTATGTCCTGTTTCATCTCAGGCCACCAATATGTGTGTTTAGCATCTTGGTACATCTTATTGGCACCCAGATGAACAACCAAATCTCAATCAGTGTAGCTCCTCTAGCACACTATGTCTCAGGTTAGCATCATTTGGTACCCATAGTCATCTTCTGAATCTCAGTGCATCCTATGAATCAAATGACCACTCTCCATGAGAAGTCCCCTCGACCCATACCCTAAACACATCATAGTCCACATCACGAGGTTTTCCTTCCATGATCTCTTGAACCTGAACTAGTTGGGCTCTAATCTATGTGTTGCTAACCCAGCAAGTATACAGGTTTGCACTAGTAGTAACTAGTGAGACTGGATATCGTCATCAGGGAAATGTATTTATTAAAGTATCTTAAATCCCAATTTAATGTTAGTTTTCATTTTATCAAGACTCTGATTAGGGTTGGTTTGTCAATTTCTGAACAAGAACCTAAACTATCGAAAGTAGTAAAATTCTATTTTTGAAAACTATATGAAAAGGCTGTCTAGGATAGTAAATGTTGTTGTATGACCTATGATTCTTATTTCAGATCATGAAATATCTACACTATGAGTTATAGCACCTGTAACTGAAACCCTCTCCCGAGGTGCCTCAATTTATATTAGTGTTGTCTTATAATGCCCTTTCCCGAGGTGTTTAATCAACAACCTAATATTATATGATCAAAAATCCTGTGCAACCTCTTGAGCAGTTAACAACCCTCCGGTCAATCAACCAATCTAGGTCTATACTATGACAACCTACCATTAAACCTCTCTTCTGATTTAGTCTAACAATTTGAATTCATCATGTCTATGGCCAGTAAACATCAAGCATTAAGTATACACAATATAGAATAGTGTTTTTAAATCAGTCACTTCAATAAGAAATCACAGTTCAAACATTAGAGATTTACATCCCAGACAATTAAAACTAACTAGCTTGACATTGAAGTAATTGAAAACATACTCAAAGTTAAACATATTCAAAACTTGATCTAAATCTTTAATCCCTTCTTGAAACTCTTGTTTTTGCCTCTTTGAGCGGTCACAATCAAGTTTTTTCGAATTAGGAATGTTTGGGCTCTAGTCCTCTTTCCTATTTATAGGCCCACATAACAAAACCCTAAAAATATGAGAAACCCGATAATTAATCATGTGACTACGGTCAGCATCGTCCTTCAATAAAAACTCAGATTTCCCTCATTCTGTACACCGCGGTAAGTCTGTTTTTACTCAAATCATGTTCTGGTTACCGCAGTCATTGGATGACCGATCACGATAACCAGTAAGTTAATTTTTTGTTTTGTCTTCCTTTGGCTACCTCGATCGTCAATTATCCAATCGCGGTCAGTTGATGCTTTCCTCTTGATTTTTACTCCTCTTTGCCTCTCTATGATGCAACTCTTTCTTGGCTTCACCCTAAACCTGCACCGGACTAGAAATCCTTCCCCAGACATTATTTTCTCATGGAAAAGCTTTAAATCATGAAAACAAGGCTTAAAATGCAATGAAACATGCAATTCCCTAATCTAGATGCTCATGCTACTAATTATGCATAACTTTGTCTAATTTTCCTTTTATTTCCTATAAAATGCAATAAATCACACGTACTAATGTTAGCCTACTGTGCAACTAACACTATGCATTAACTCTGACCTCAAAAGATGACTCATGGATACTCATAATAGTAGCAAAGTTAATTATCCTCCACTCATGATACATGTGTCTAGCCACACATGCAGTCTCGACCCATTTTCGACTTAAAGCATCAATTACCACATTAGATTTTTTCGGGTGGTACTCGATAGTGAAGTTATAATCCTTTAACAGTTCCGTCCTTCGACTCTGCTTAATGTTCAAATCTTTCTGTGATAATAAATATCTGAGGCTCTTGTGATCTAAGTAGAGCATAAAACACTCGCCATAAAGATAATGTCGCCATATCTTGAGTGCAAATACTATTGCTGTCAGCTCTAGGTCATGCAGAGGGTAGGTAGTTCCTCTCATGAACCTTCAACTGTCATGTGGCAAAAGCAATAATCCTGTCGTCCTGCATCAATACACAATTGAGGCCTATTTGTGATGCATCAGTGTACATAATCAACTCTTGATCGGGTTCTGGCAACACTAGCACCAAGCCGACGTTAGTATCTATTTAAGCTCAAAAAAGACATTCTCACATTCATCAGTCCACACAAACAGAACATCCTTCTCGGTAAGCTTCATCATCGGGGACGCAATCCTCGAGAAGTTTTTGATGAAACGGTAATAATAACCTACTAAACCCAAGAAGTTGCGTATCTTAGTCACTATGGTAGGTCTCGGCTAGCTGATAATCACCTTGGCCTTAGTAAAGTCAACAGAAATACCCACAACTCTAACCACGTGACCCAAAATTCGGACCTTTGATAACCAAAACTTACACTTGCTGAACTTAGTGTACAACTTATGCTCCCTCAAGGTCTGTAGTGTGATCCTCAAGTGCTCGACATGCTCCTTATGAAACCTTAAATAGATTAAGATATTTGATGAAGATAATCACAAAGGCATCAAGGTATGGCTGAAACACTCTCTGTATAAGGTTCATAAACATAGCTAGGGCATTTGTCACACCAAACGACATGATTAAGAACTCGTAATGCCCATATTGAGTGCAAAATGCAGTCTTCTGTACATCTTCTTCATTGACCCTTAGTTAATGGTACCCAAATCTTAGATTAATCTTCGAAAACACCTTCGCACCCCTAAGCTGATCAAATAAGTTGTCAATATGTGGAAGAGGGTAGTTGTTCTTGATTGTCACCTTGTTTAGATGTTAGTAGTCAATGCATAACCAGAGGTTCCCATCCTTCTTCTCATAAATAATATTAGAACACTCCAAGGTGAAAACTAGGGGCAATAAAGCCCTTATTCAACAAGTCCTCTAGTTGGACCTTCAACTCTTGCAATTCCTTAGGAGCTATGTGAAAAGGAGAAATTGCCACAGGTCGTGTCCCTAGAATAACCTCAATAATGAAGTCAATCTCCCGCTTAGTGGCTAAGCCGGGTAAATCCTTAGGGAACACATGAGGACAATCTCTGGCGATAGGAATCTCATCAATACTCAACCTTGAAGGTCCCTCGTTTATGGTATTTAAACTAGCTAGAGCATTAATCTCATACTACGTCACCAATCTGCTATGAATACTCTACCTATTAGAAGTTCTACCCTGAAAGACAAGAATGGGTTATCCTAGAATCTGAAACACAACCCTCTTTGTAAAGCAATTAACATGTGCGTGGTACGCAACTAGCTAATCCATCCCGAGTATGACATCAAACTCAAGAAACTCCAGCACTGGAAGTCTATAATAGTCTCAAAATCTCCCAGTCTAAGTACACACCTCTCACAGATCATGTTTGGGTAGATGTGTTCCCCAGCAACAGTACTCAACATCAAATAAGTGGGAGCCCTAACTGGTCTAAGTCCCAATCTATCTACAACACAGCCAAAAATAAAAAACAAGGCAGAACTAGCATCAATCGAGATATAGATAGATGTATCACAGAGTAAAACAATATCTTCCACCAAGGTCCTCATCAAATCAGGGTCAGGCAGGGTGACGGTCTGTGCTCTATCTTGATTTCTTCGTAAATGAGACTCGTTTTATCTACTCACGTGCTTGAACTTGTCCCGTGCATTCCATTCACTTGTCAGTGTATTTGGACTTGGACGTACATTGTTTTTTACATGTGGTTGGACATATCTCACTCTTACATGATGTGGTACATTTGGATCTTATGCTTCCCTTGATCTAGTTGCCATTACATGTACGCTGCTCTCCGAAAGGAAATTTTAGTTTTACACCCTTTTAATTAAAAATATATAATTTTTTTCATAAAAAATATTATATTATTGATTTCTTTTACACTATCAAACTAATTACAATAAGAAAATGTTAGTTTTGCACCTTTTAATTAAAAATATATCTTTTGTTGTCAAAAATATAATATTATTGATTTCTCTTTACACTATTAATTTAATTACAATAAGAAAATATATTCTTTCACAAAGTAGTTTAAGAAATTATTTCTAGAAAAAAAGTTTTTTTTTGTAACAATAAAAATGACTTTGAATAATTAGATTTACTTTAATAGAGGATTTCCTCCAATAAAATAGAATAACTTGTAATCCAACAAGTTTGTGTTTAGGGTTATTTAAAATGACAAATTTTGCCAAACTAATTATGAGAGGGATGTGGATACTACAACGCATGACATTTATCTTTATTGAATTGTTTTGATGCTTTTGGTTAGAAACAAGTATTGCATTTCTAAATATATTTCTTAATCGCTTTGGATCTTTCTCTCTCACTAATCTAAATAATACACGAATATCAAAATAGGCAGACCGGTGACACCTTCTATATAAAAACACATACAGAACATAGTAATGTCCAGGTTATAGAAGAATTGAAATACCATTTTTTTCAAATTAATTAAAAAGTCAATTAGTTCTCCAATTAAGTGTAACTAAAAATATAAAATTACAATTTAAAAAGTGGTAACTTCACTGGAAAAAGTAAATTTCCAGAAAAAAAATAGTAAGTAAATTATCAACATCGATTTGTCTAGCATCAAATCGCTTTAAATTTTAATTTATTCTACCTTCTTTAAATTAGGAGTTCATAAAATGAAATAGAATTATCTATTGCCTTATTATTTTAGTAATTTCACCTAAAACGAAGACGTTTGCAGAAAATAGAAATTAAAATAATTGACCAATTAAATTTTAGTTTAGATTAATCGTAAGCTCTGCCAATCTGGTCATCAGTTTCCTTTTAAATTAAAGGTAAGACATTTAATGGAGTCCTAGAACACATGAATTCTATTAGACAGAGAATGCCATCAACATTAACCACATACGTATCAAATAATATAAAATAAAATTCTTATCCCAACAAAAAAAAAATGACTCCCCTTTATTATTCATTCCTGATGATTAACAACATTTCTCCAGCAACCCATACATACATATTAACGAGTTCCTGATTTCCTACCAAGATATAACAGGCTTAGTGGAGTGGTCTATGGGATCAAGCAAGACCACGCCCTCCTTCAAGGCCGTGTATATAAGATGACAGCCATCGAGGCCATTGCATATTTCGAAAGTAGTCTCATTATAAACCTGGAAACCCTTTGCTATCAGCGTACCAGCGTTATTCCAATCCACGTTGCACCAAAACAGTGTTTGTCCCCAGAAACGTTCGTGAAAATCCCAGCGAGTTTCTTGGTTGAAACCAAGATGTTGCAAACCCAAATCATCATCCTTGGATTGACAGTGAACGTTTAGTACAACACTACAATCTATCTCGTTTCTCAGGTGTACGGTTCTGCCAGGCATGAAGGCAGCTTCAGAAACTAATGCTAGGAGAAATATATAAGAAGAAACATGTAATAGTATTGAGCTTTTCTTCAATGATATTCCACCCATAGTCACTGGCTACAAGCTAATTAATTGGTTCCTTTTCTCTATGCTGGGATTGGAATGATAGAACTGTTCGTCAACTTGGTCCTTTAAATAGATCACGGTGTCCGTTTTAGCTAATTAATTAATCAAATGATTAATGATTCAATTTATACCTTTTACAATTTCAGAATAGGAAAAATGATTGGATTACACGTGTTTGGCTTCTCAGCTAACTATTATATACATATATTGTAATTTTGGAGAACATGAATATCCTAGTATATCTTTTTAAGATGGTAGCATTCATCTTCTTTAAATATTTTGGGAATAAGTATAAATTACATGATCTTTTTGAATTACTTTTTCAGAACTTTTATTGGATTTTATGCCTTGAACCTAAGTTGTTGGATGGGCAATGTGAAAACAACTCTAGCTTCTCTACTGATCAAGGATATCATACTTATATTCGTTTATTTAGTAAGAAAGTTTTTCCAAAATATATATATATATATATATATATATTTTAGAAGATTTTCTTCATAATATGTACTTAATAAAATTTTCATAGTGTGTAAGTTCTTTTAGACATAAGTTATTAAGGAAGAAAACCTAGGTAATTGTTAGGGAAATAAAGATGAAAATCATACATATATACCTTTTGTCTTGTACCAACACTTTTTAAAAATTTTAGCTCGCTTTCCTCTAGGATGTTTTTGAGAGTATGTATGTATACTTTACAAATTTTATACAATGCATGTAAAGTTTTAACGCAAATTTCTAAATTATTTATAATAAATAAAATATTTTTAAGTTTCATTTCAATCTTCTGATTTTGATTATTTAAATATTCCTTTAGTTTTAAGCTTAATTACCCTCAATTAATATGATGTTGTATTGACTCATTTGAAATATTTACAATAAAACACCTTTTGAATCAATCTTTGATCATATACTTAATTATTGTAAGAAAATTAAATACTTTCCATCATTATCTAGATATATATTCTTATCAATTCTTTCAATTTGGTCATGACGTTAATTTTATAATTTATCCAAGGCCAGTGATTCATTTAGGATAAGAAAAAATTTTAATTTCGAGTAGGAAGTTATACCTTAGTTATGATTGAGATCATATAAAATGAAGAAACCAATAGAAGTAGCAATAGTTTGCTCCAAAACAAATTTAGCAAAGAGATACAAAGTGGGGCTCGATATGAAGTTTGTCAATTGATGAGATTTTGACTTGAAAAATGTGAGATTAACCGTATGTCAAAACTAAAAAATTCTTTTAAAGAAGCATTCCAAAAATGGAAAGATTATGTTCACTACACCAAATTTGATATTTAGCAACAAAATATTCTGCAACAACATAAATTTTGTTACTAAATATTATGTTTTAGTAACAAAAAATTATTTTGTTGCTATTTTCACTAAAACAATTTATAATAATAATAATAATAATAATAATAATAATAATAATAATAATAATAATAATAATAATATTATTATTATTATTATTATTATTATTATTATTATTATTATTATTATTATATTTTTTACTATTACTTTTAGTAATAAAATAGTATTTTTGTTGCTATTTTTATATAAAAAACAAGATTACCAATAGGTTATTTTTTTGTTTTTAAAAATTTTGTTGTTGCTTCTCTTATAATAAGATTAGCAACAAATTATCTTTTTGTTGTTACAAATTTTGTTGTTAAAAGCTAAAAACATTTTCTTGTTAATTTTTTTAGGGTTCTGACTTCTTCTTCATTATCATCATTTTTTGCTTCCTCTTCTTCTTCTTCTTCTTCTTCTTCTTCTTCTTGATTGTCTTCTTCGTCGTTGTCTCCATCGGAATCAAGATTTCTTGCAAAGAAATCAAGACTTGCTCTCGAACTCTTCTGTGGCAACTGCAATGCGTCGTATTTCACAAGTTCTTCAGGAGGAATGGATCTTGTAGTAGCAACATCAGTAGGTTTAGGATTTACGTTGATCATATTGTTCTTGGAAATTTTCCTACCTTGATTTTTGGTTTTCTTCTTCTTCTTTGATTTTTCTCTCTTGAAGGAAGTGAAATTTGGAGCATAGAGATTGTTGTTGTTGCTGTTATTGTTGATGATAAAGCGAGGGCGTGATTTGTATTGGAGTGTTGGGTTAGGGTTAGGGTTAGGGTTAGCGTTAGCGTTCGAAGAAGGGTTTCCATAGTGCCAGAGAGAATGCAAGTAATGAACCTCTTCACGCCATTGATGTTCGAGAAAAAGATTTGTAGGTCTCTAATTCATTTTGATTTTCTTCTATTACCATTTCAATTCTACAGCTCCAACTTGCATAAGCAGCATTGGCTTGTTAACAATGCTATGTTGATTTGCTTATTGATGACTAACTGAAAACCTATAATTTTTCGCTACACAATTCCCGGCTTTGTAGGCAATTGTAGCAACAATAAAAATAGTTCAAATTTTTGAAAACATTGGTTTATGTGGTCTTTGTCAGTATTCACATTGTTTAGCCTCCATTTTCCTATCATGTATTGTTTACCAGTTTATTTATGTCATTGCTGACCCGTCATTCTTCGATCATGCCTTTTATATTCTACTACAGGATCATTAATTTCATCTTGGGTGACTGTGTAGCTTTTTTCACTGATATGGCTTTTGCTTGCATCACATTCTGAAGCCCATTAAATATAGGTGGTTCCAATTGTTGTTCGCCCTTTTCGCAAGGTAAATAACAATTTCCTTGCTAAACCTTTTTCTTTTTACTTATTTATTTATTCTTTGATTTTTCCCTGGTTCTGTTATATCCTTCTTAGATAATTTATACTCATAAGGATTTTGCATCCTAAATATTGTGCTGTTCAGCAACCTACATCTTTTATGAGGCTCGTCTGATATGTCTTTAGTCAAAGTTTCTTCTTAGCTGCTGTGTAAATGTTTGGTTGTGATGGGTATTTCCATATAGTGAAAAGTCAGTCTTCTATTTAGAATTATTCATGAGTTTAGCTAGTAGCCTGGTTTGATATTAAGACTAGGCAGCCTATATGGGGAACTCATTAATTGGAAGGGCTTACAATTATCCTCTAGGCCTACCATCTAAATACAAAGAATGAGTAATCCTAAAATTGTGTTACAGATGCTATGTTCCATATCTCTATTCAAACATGTTCTATTTTCTATTTAGAATGTTCTGTTGCATGCATGGTATGCCTCTATGCAAGGTTTGCATTGACAGCCTGTGAGTAACTTGTTTATAGGATCGGAAGGAAAAATGAATAAATAAAAAACATAGAATAAGATTGTTGGAGCCTTAACCACTTTTGTGTTTACTTTCTTTGTTTTTTTGTCTCTTCCCAGGCTGTTATTCGAAGAAGACCTTGAAGAGGCAATCAGGATCACCCTAGGTCCAGTGATCTTTGTAGTCAGTGGTGGCTTTGTGGTGCGCTAATTTTGGTTAGGGTTCTTTCTTTTTAGCAAAACTTTCTATGATTTCTTTTTTTCCCTTGTTTTGCTTCACTTACTTGTTATAACAGGTGTTGTGCTTGAGTTATTCATTTCCCAATTGTGCTTGAGTTATTCATAGAAACCAGGATTCAGCCATGAGATTAAGATTATCATTTGGGTCTAAGACTTATGATAAGCTCTTGATTCCATCACCCAATAAAGAAAAACCGGTGAATGGGGGGGGGGGGGGGTTCCCAATTGCAGAATTTGGTTTGAAGTCATAGCCAACAAATCTTAATGACTTTGGTATGACTTTTTTCTTCTTAAAAATAGAAAAGCTTTTGCTTTTCTTTGAAATGTTTAGTGGTTTTGATCAATTTCATGGGGGTTTGTTTTATGATTTTGTTATAGTTTTCAAAGTATGATTCTGTGCCATAAAAAGATTTGCAGTTCTACCTTTAGTTCTCTAAGTCCTCTTTCTGCTTGTGGAGAAGGTTGAGTGGTTTTGATCATTTTGATGAAGTAATTAGGAAGGTTGTCGCAATTTTTTTTATCTGATTTTTTCCTGTAGTCTTGTCATTTTTTCATTACTCTAAATGCTTATTTGATATATTTGATATGATTTCTGAGTTTTAAAGGCCAGGATTTATATTTATTTTCCTTCTTCTTGTGACTTCTTTTCATCAATCATCAAGAAGGGTTGATTTATGTTGTATGAACTTGTTACTGAAATTGGTGTAATACCTGAAATTTTGGTGACGTAATAACCGAAATTTGAGTTTAAAACACATATATGTATATATTTATATATAAATACATACATACATACATATATATATATATATATATATATATATATATATATATATATATATATATATATATGTATATATTTGTCATTAGTATGCAATTAATTAGTTAGCATAAAAGTATAAAGGAATATACATTGATTAATATTAGACATATAGAATTGTTGGGTAAATATATGCTTCTCTATTTGAATAAGAAAATAATATTTTTAGTATGATATTAATATAGAAATATATGTGTATAAAATATTAATTAGATGCATTCATGAAAATAATATTTCGTTTAGTATGATAGTAATATACATAGAGAAGTAATGTGTAAAGGAAAGGTATTCATGAATGAAATATCTCATTTGGTGAGATGTTAAAGTGGGCATGTGTAGGAAGTGATAATCCTACATTGGAAAGATAGAAACACTATTTGGAAGAGGGCCCTATATAAACCCCCCTACTCCACCCATTTCATTCATCCCAAAGACAAGAGTTGAAAATTCCTCTTGTTTTCTCTCTTTGCTTCTTTCTTAGCAACCTTAGTTCTAGTTCTTCTTTGCTTGAGCTATTCTAAATAGTTCGCGAAGTAGTAGTCATGAAGTGCTATAAATAATTTAGGAAGCGATCTTGAAGTGAGTTTCTTTTCTTTCTTTTAATTTATTATTTTGACTTAGATGATGCTTGCTTGTTTGGTTAGCTTGATTTTTCTTGCTTTTATTCTAGTTCTTTGCACTCATGTCATTCAATTATCATGTTGCATGACCAAGAGAGTATGTTCTGTAGTTGCGTCTTGTACGATCTTTTACATCAGAAATCGAAAGTTATTTTTCCTGTTTGAGAGAATATGCTCTGTAGTTGAGTCTTGTACGATCTTCTCCATCAGAAATCGAAAATCTGTGCTTCTGTTGGTTTATCATGTTATACTATTGAAATATTTATTTACTATGGTCTTGCACACAAAAATCAGATTAAATAAGATTTCAACCATGTACCGGTACGGGGGACTTTCTGTGTTCCATGTAGAATTTGAACTGGCTGTTAATACTGACACCAGCATGGAATGGGTTTCAAGAATGATCCCACTAGAAATGAGTTTGAGTTTCAGAATTGATCTCTCTCCCTAGATCTGGAGCACATAGGGTATTCCCATTCGGTCTAAATTACGACTGAATTAATATATTGATTGAATCAAATTAATCTCTAAAAGTGTTTGATTTGCTTGCATTGTCTGGTTGAAATAATGAATTAAATAGATGAAATGATTCACTAGGCTTTTTAGCTCACCCCCTATTTTTCACATCACAGGGAATTAATCAACTTGCGAGGAGATTTACCTATTGAAAGTTTTATTTAATTCAATGTAGGGCGCATCGGCCCAAACTAAATCATGTATTTCAGCTTTGAATTTATTTTTCGCTGTAATGGAATTATTGTACATGAAATTTTCGAATGAATAAATGAAGAATTTTATTTACCATGATGTCATTTGGTACATAGACTAATGTACAGAAGAACCCTAATGCATTTGGGTCTAAGAAAAAGAAAATGTAGCACGGCCCCGTCTCTCGGGCGTCCCAAGATTTTTTATCAAGGAGAGTTGAACTGTCAGATGAGACTTGGGAGGCGGGGTGTTACAATTGGCAAGTTGCCCAATTTCATGCTTTTATTATTATTTTTAATGGGCAAGTATTTATAGTTCTTTGCTTCTTTTCCTAGGTTTTGTGAGTTAGTTTCATCAATCACCAAGAATGGTCAATTTATGTTGTATGAACTTGTCATTGAAATTGCCCATTTTCATGCTTATAATTAATTATAATAAATAGGCAACTATTTATAGTTTTTTTTTCTAGTACTTTGTGACTTTATTTCATCAACCACCAGAACAATCTGCTTTTGGTGTATTAACTTTTTAATGAAGTTGCCAATTTTCATGATTCTTGGCATGCAATGATATTGTTATTTATTTCTTATTATTTATTTATTTACTTTGTGGTGGGGAGATTTTTTTTTGGTTTTTGGAAATTTTGAATTATTTTGTATATTTATATCATGAGTTTTTTTTTTATTTGAAATGTAGGTATTGTTTAATAATGGATAAGAGTTGGATGCTCAAAACTAATAAGCTTGCCAAGAAGTACTTCTGCTATTGCTGCCATCATAGATATGTTCATGAAGTAGCTCCATTCTAACACTTGTAATCTTTGACCTTATCGTGCTATTGAAGATGACTACAACACCACTGTGATCAAAGATATGGTCAGTTTTTTGTGATCTTCATATATTCTGGTTATGTGCAGTATATGAACTAGGATAGGTAATTTATGTTATTAGATTAAGTGATTCTTTTTTCATTAGATTTTTAGGCTCATACTAGTTTGAAGCAATCTTCTCGCATCTTTTTCATTGATCGATTTCCTTTTTTTTTAGTTTTTTTGTTGTTTCTTTTTGTTTTTTCTATGCATTGGTGTATGAGAAAACTCTAGCTGGCATATTCACAAGGGAGTGTGCTCAACATGGATGAAGGTAAATCTGTTTGTTTCAATAGGCTTGTTTGATACTGTTTGCAAAAAGCTGGAATAATTATGACTGTCTTTGGAGATGAAAATCAGTGATTGAGGTAATATGTTGATATTTCTAAGAATTTTCTGAGGTGGCATTGATGATGGCATGACATTTTACTGAGTCGTGTTATTAAGGAGTGGGGGATAAAGTGCCATTTCCATTATTGTTTTGGGTAATTGTCCAAATTTTCTGGATGTGCATGCATGAAATTTAATAACTTGTTCAACCTACCATTTCCTCTATTAGTGTAAGGTAATTTTGTATTACTTGTTCAATTACCAAAGGTGTGACGAACCATGATTTGATATACAAAAATTATCAGGTCGAATTTATAAATTTTCTAGAATTTTAGTGGAAATATATGAATTTTTCTCAATTTTTCCAAATTTTGAATTATGTATTAGAGAAAATTAGAATAATGGAAAAAAATAATATAATTTTGAGGAGAAAATACATGAAATCATAAGAAAAATGTAATTTCTTGAGGGAAATGATTTTTGGGATTAAATGTTGAATTTTTGAAATAATTATGAAATGATGGAACAATGATTTTTGATAATTTTAGAAAAAAATGCAAAATTTTGATATATATATATATATATATATA